>JAHHZJ010002714.1:0-69703 GCA_021437245.1 Aegilops speltoides | reverse complement strand
ATAAGAACGGGCGCTACCGCTGCAAGGGAAAAGACACCTCAAATTATTCCCCATATGAGAGAGAAGGAATGATTGAAATGTACGAAGGGTTGTCCGAACTGACTTACTTTGGATGATAAGGCACGAGGACAATTTCCGTCCTTATTCTGTACTCATGAAGTTTTGGAGGTACCCTAGCGCTTTCATCGCCAAAGTCGCCGAGACTCAAGAAAGACTCGCATGTAGTACGGATCCGCCACACAGATTTGCGAGACTTCTTCACTCTTCACGACGGAGCTCATATAGGGCGCAAAAAGGCGACGATAGTAAAATCAAGCCGCTTTGTTAGAAACATCTCAAAGATATGGTCAAACCGCAGAAGAACACCTCCGCTGGGCCGTGTGTCGACGTAGCACTTCCCCCTGCACACGAGCCGCTGTGATGTCTGATATCCCGGATCCTTTGAGGCTAGTAGGCTTTTTCTCACCGAAAGCACATGGTCGCGCAGTACTCCCGAGATCCCCGATAGTGCCTCCAGCGGTTTTGTGGTAGCATCGGCTCGCCTGGTGAGATGGAACATGACCGACCTTTCACGGGTACACGCCTTCGTAATGCATCGCCCCGTCATGCAGGCTCGCTTGTTTGGAGGCGCACTTTCCCGATCTCTTCCTCTCTTTTCTTGGGCACACCTTCTTCAGACCCTTCCTTAACCCCCGCCCAAGTGTTCCCGGCTAAGCATCAGACGACCTCGCTACCTGCTAGTTGAGCCTGTGTTGAGGCGGCATCTTCAAAGTGTCCTCGGAGGATTTCATGAAGAGAGACTTTTGCATTCCATGGTACGGCCGCCCGGCATATCATCCATATCCTCATTAGCAAGTCGATAGTCCATTCGTCATATGGTTGACTCATCATATCTATGTCACACCATAATGCTGCTTGTATTGAGGTAATCCATAGGGTCGACTCCGCCTCATCATCCATTCTCTGCTCAACAGTACATCAGCCAAGATTATTGCACCCCTTCATCATGTCGTCTCACGCCTCACCCGCACTACTACAGAGCTGGTAATTGCGTAGGTGGGTGGTGGTCTCACATGCTTGTTGATGTGTAGTAGTTATGGTGTGCTCTCGGCCGCTCCTGCATTTAATAAGATTCTTCGCCATAGCAGCACCCAACCCTTGCATCGCCCAATCCATGGGCGGGTCTCGCCGCCCACTCCCACATGCTGCACCGAGGAGGCAACTCGTGCCCCGATTTCACACCGGCAAGCTAACCTCGGCCCAGCTGGGATCGGGTGGTTGTGGAATGTGCTGAGAGGGGTCCATTATCATCCCTTTCCCACGCCCACCTTCTCGCCTTTGATCAAGTAGAGTATGGTGCATGGGGTTTTTTCGCTCAAACACATATGTCTGTGGTGTAAAACAACCAAAGGCAACAAAATGGAATATTATATATATATATATATGTTGGTGCGACATGTAATTACTGTGATGGCGCTGAGCTCAGCTAAAGATTTAAGGCCCACCTAGCGCTCGAGACCGAGGACGGCTGCTATGAGCGGAGCGGCCAAGTAGAGGAGGCCCGTTGCTTGAGCAAGTGATGGTGCGATGGTGTTGTTGTTCATGGAGTTGCCATGACGAACCGGGCATCGGGAAATCATGTACCGCCTTGTCTCGATTTTCCTTCGCCAGCTTGATGATAATCGAACCAAGTTAGTAGCGAATCATTTCAGCAGTGCATAGCCTGCATTGATCGGCTGCTGTCAGAGTAACTCATATTTGTCTCGGCCGCTTTTTCGCCCTCACTGCTTTTTTCTCGACCGCAAGCTTCACCTTTGCGCCGATGTCCGCCTCGACTAAACTTTTTTTCGCTTCTTGGCCTCGGGCTGCTTAAAAACACCTTCCACGTGGCGCCGCTCTCCAGCCACCGCACACGACTCATATTGTGGCCGCTGGTCCAACGGGAGTCCTTAAGTTCGCTCAAGGCCCGGCTGAGAGGGGTGTCCCACTTGGGCCTCATCGAGAAGTAGGGCTGGCCGCAAGCCGTGTTGCTTCTCCAAAGAGTCTAATCAATTTCCTCGTGATCTTGTCCGTAAAAACCTTTTTCTCCTTGTCCCACTTGTAGCGGGCCCGATGAAGTCATGCTCCAAGGGGTTGGTGAATCTTCGCTAAGGGGTCCGGGAGACCCGTGGCTTCACGCCCGGCCCCTCCTTATCCCATATGGGCCTTTTACCGAGGTAGCCACGACTTCCGAGGCGATGCTTCCCCATGTTCCAGAGCTGAAGGCTTTTGAATTTCACAGCCTTAGCCTTGGCTGCCTCGTAGCGCAAGTGTCCTTGAACTTTTCAACTCCTCTTCCGAAGTGTCGGATTTTCCTCCAATCTTGGACATGGGTTCATCAGCCTCAATAGCTCGTTTCACCCTCCCTTTCCAGGAGGCCAAATCATTCCTGAACATGCCCATGGCGTGATTGTTAATCTTTTTCATCTTCGGATCAACCCACGGTTGTTCTATGTTATCATCCCGGTCGGGGAACTTGAATCTCTTGTGCAACTTCTAGGAGCAATCACACAAATGTTCTTTACTCCTTAAGTCATCGCTGCTGATGTCACAAGATTCCTCAGAGGATGCATCCTACTTGGTTCCCATAGCACTTGTGAGGTTCTTCCGCTCTAACGGCTCAAACTTGCTGTGTGCCATCTTTGTGATCACAAGTCGTCCAATCCCTAGTTTGTTAGGTTTTCGATCCTATGCTTCTTATGCTTCCTCTTTTCGTTTCTCGCATCGGGCCGGTACCTTCCTCACGGTATTCTTCCTCACCGTCTCGGGCGCCATTTATCGGGTGCCGGGCGCTTGCCGGTGTCGATGTCGGCGCCAAGATTTCATCATCGAGGCCGAATTCGCAAACTTTGCTTAGCAAAAAATAGTCGAGGTACTTTTGTTCACCATCATAATCCATCTCGCTCGCATCTTGGTCAAGGCCCAGCTTTTCGCTGTTCGACATGTTTCCTATGATTAAGTGGCCTCATTTATTTCTAAAAGTATGAATAAATGAGAAATGACGTAAAAGAAATCTATGTGCCAAGACTCGATATGCCAACTATGTAGCACAAATCATGCCTTTATTCACGGAAATTTCGCATGACCTTTGCTAAAAATGGACATATCGAAGCTACCGAATTCACCAAACGAAATGAATCAACATTTCGGCGAATATAGGCCACTCGGATCATTTTCCAAACATGACATGTCCAAAACATGACATATGCACATATCACATGTCCAGTTCAATTTCCATATAAATTCAGCTAATTTTGAAACCTAGCTAAATTCATAACTAAATAGATAACCTAATTAATTAACATGAA
Source organism: Aegilops speltoides (assembly GCA_021437245.1). Lineage (NCBI taxonomy): Eukaryota > Viridiplantae > Streptophyta > Magnoliopsida > Poales > Poaceae > Aegilops > Aegilops speltoides. The sequence continues at coordinate 66,356 of JAHHZJ010002714.1, read as the reverse complement.
GAACCCTAGCAGAGAGGGGGTTACAGAGAGTGCAGGGGAGGGAGAGGCGAGGGGCCGACGGGTCGGGCGCAGCGCGCTGTCGGGGCGAAGGCCGCCGAGTCGGGGGCGAGCGGTTGGGTCGGGCGAGCGGCGCCGGAGTCGGGGCGAGCGGTTGGTCGGGGCGAAGCGGCGTGGTCGGGGCGAGCGGTTGGGTCGGGGCGAGCGGCGGGTCGGGCGAAGCGCGCCGAGTCGGGCTTTAGGGTATGACGGGCGAAGGCTGGGTTAGCGCCGCCGGGCGGAGGAGGGGCGAAGCCGGCGGGTCGGGCGCGCGGAGCGACGGGCCCGAGAGAGAGGGGATTTGGGGAAATGTGGGCGGATGAAGCTGGGCGAGGAGAATTTTGGGTTATGGACGAAAGAGCGTTATGTCAAAACGCCGCTACTACTATGATCTCGTAGCTGCAGCGCTTTATGGGAAACACGCTACTACTATGGTAAGCGCATCGCAGCGTTTATAAGAAACGCGCCATTACTATGGTCTGTAGAGCGCGTTTTGTGGAACGCCATCGCTATCGCCGCCGCTATCGCCAGTTTTCATTTTTCTTTTCCTTTATTTTATCCCACTTTTATTTCCGAGGGCAGGAACGAAGGGAGGCTATATATATTGCATCATTTGACGTTAAATATGTATGCAAAATAGGAACATATATATTACACATCATATGGCTAAGTGTGTATACAAAATAGGAACATATATATATTACACATCATTGGACCCATAACATACGCTTCTCGCTATCGACATTTTCGCTTTTGAGTCAGCTTCTTTCCTTCTTGTTCGTCAAGAATAATTGAGCCCCTCATTGTGACTTTGCATTTTCCATGGAGTACGCATTTTTCTTAGGTAATGTAGTATTGATTCTTCTTTGACGATACTTCATCATCATCGCATCTTCCTCATTGGGTTGTCAGATCGATCATAGTCTTCCTCGCTGGCTTACTCCATCCATTCCAATGATGTTCCTTTGCTCTCCTCACGCATAACACGGCTGGGATTGCTGGTCAGTTATGAAGAAGCATTGTGTCACGTGCTTAGCGTGTACCCATGGCTCGCTTTTTTGCGATAGCGCTCACGGTAGCGCCTTGGCGCCGGGTATAGTCATGGTAGTGAACATCCGCTTTCTTTCGACATTCTTAGCCCATCCGACACGGAACATCGCCGTTGTGCAGTCCAGAGTAGTCAAGCTCCCTGATCTCCTCGACCTTCCATAAAATTGTTCACCAGCCGTTGCCGCCGGTCATGCATTCCATCGTCACCCCGAAGTTCGATCATCACCGTCCATATCTTTTGCCTCCGTAGAACGGTATCCGCGGATATCATATGCCCGATAGGTTACGAGGTTGGGCGAGGGCCATGTGCTAAGGCGATATGAGCAATCCGTCTCTAGAGCCTCCTCCGGGATTAGCAATATGCTGCTTTTGAACCAATGCAGAAAGTGGAGTTGTGTTTCTAGTAACTTCAAGCGTCCGCCCCGCATACCCCCGTCACGATATTTCTTTTGAGCACTTTGTGCAAGGCTAACGAAGGATCTACCTCGCCTAGGTGTTGTAGCACTACCAAGTTTGCTCGGTCAAAATCGCTGCATCGATCCGAGTATGCCACGGCAGTTCCTCGCGATCACTATAAAGGACCATCTCCTTTGAGCCTCCCATCGCGCTTTGTTAACGGCAAACCAACACTAACACCAGCGGCTGGTCTGGCGCTTATATAGAAAATTTCACGTAAAGAGATGCACTCTTGTGCCAAATAGCCTCGACGATGCTTCCATCCGGACGGGACATGTTACTTAACGAATCCTTTGATGATCCCATTCATCCTCTCAAACGGCATCATGTTGTGCAGGAATGACGGCCCTGTGTCTATTATGTCATCCACAATATGGACACACAGATGCACCATCACGTCAAGAACGCGGCGGAAGTACATCTCAAGCTCATTCAAGATCACAACGATCTCTTCCTCAGTAGCCTTTGAGCTGCTTCACACCGATCGACTTTCGAGAGATGACGCCAAAAGTTGCAGAGACCAATACGGTCACGGACGTGTTTGTCCATTATCCTCTAAGGGCAACAGGTAGTATCTCGGCTATCATCACATGACACTATGAGACTTCATCCCGCTGAACCTTTTCTTGTCCGTGTCTAGATATCCGCTTATCTTGCCACAAGAACCGAACTAACTTTCACTCCCGTAAGGCACTTAAAGAATTGATTGATCTCACCGACTTAAGGTGAAGCAAGAGGGGGGCAATAATCTTCTTTCTTTAATTTCTTGCCCTTCTTCTCCCGGCTCCGCCTCCGCTCTCTCTCGCCTCGCTCGACATTTTACGGGCGGCATGTGCAGATCTTCCCTGATTTTCAAATCTTGCAAGTCTTTTCTTGCCTTCGCCCATCCTTGGTCTTATCCGCATGTTCATCGTTGTTGCAGCAAGCTCAAGGACATTCTACAAATATGCATTTGATCTAGGCAATGAGGTGTATCGAGTTTGTGCCAGACCCAAGTCCCGCAACACGCACTCGCCTTCCATACCTTCAACAGCTGCTCGCGCCTTCTCATCGCCTTCTTGCTGGGCACTCATTCCAGCTTTTTCAACAGCTCATCGATTTCAGCACCGCCCGCTTACGTGGAGGTCCTCGATGCTCAGCGTGACCATTGAATAGATCTCCACGGTTTCTCCACGGTCGCCCTGCTCGCCATCTTCGGCGCCCCATGTACACGATTTTCCTGCACTCGCCATCTTTCCTTGACGTTAGCTGCCGAGACGTTGTATCATCCATGCACCGCGGCATCCGCAATATCCATGGCACACCTGCCCGCCACATATCCAGAATCAAGATAGTCCCAGATCGTCATGATCAGCGGCTCTCATGTTGAAATACTCACCTTTGTCAAGGCCCCATGTCTTGGCCGGTGTTTTCCATAACGGTCTAACTCCTCTTGAAGTAGCCCTGTATACAAATTAATATTATTTCCTGGTTGTTTTGGCCTTGAATAAGCATGCTCATGTGAATGTATTTCGATTTCTGCACAACCAGGGGGAGGTTGTACATCCATACAAACACGGGCCATGTACTATGGTTGGTGTTCGTTGCCAAACGGATTCATGCCATCGGTACACGCCACGAGCACGATGTTCCTTGCATCACATTCAAAATACCGATAGAAGCTGTTCAACGCCTCCATCGCTTCCATCCTTCACGTGTCTCAGCTTTCGGATCATCTCCATCGCCGGGCTTCTTCCTCTCCGGTACAACAAGATTAGCTTTGCTTCCTTGGGATCTACAAAATACCGAGACGCCGAGTGATCGGTAAGTACCATACAACTTTCGGGGACATTTCTTCCCGCCTTCTTGTATCGAGAAGCATTGCACACCGTGACAGCTTGTTTTTTCCGCAGGCTTCTTCCGATAAATTATGCAATCGCTGATGCATGCATGGTATCTAACGTGGCGATCAAGAGGGCACACGATCTTCTTGGCCTCATCAACACTAGTAGGACATAGATTACCCGGGAAGAACATCCTTTAGGTACTTGAGATGCTCATCGAGGCTAGTGTCGGTCCATTTGTTTTAGCCTTCGCCTTCGTGGAGTTGGAGCGTGAAACTCAACCGGTCACCTCAGATTGCAACCATCATATAATGGAGTGTTCGAGTCTACCACCGCTTGCTCCAGCTTAGCCTCCTCTCTAGAAGCAGCTCTCAAGATTGCCTCCTGAAGCAATGCTTGAACATGAGGGTCCCAGACAATTGAACTTAGTACCGATTTAACTCGCCATGTGGAGTCCATGTCGCTCTCTCCGCCACCATGTCCGCCCCTTCTCCGCCATGTCCGCCCCTTCTCCTCCGCCATGTCCGCCTCTTCCCCACCGCCATTATCGATCATCTCTTCGCCTTGCCCTGTCATCATTTCCCGCCTGGCCGGATCCTCAACATCGCTATCCTCATCTTCAATTATCCACCTAGTATAGCCATCCATGAAACCAGTCATGAGCAGGTGCACTTCGACACGACCATCGCCATGGGGGTCGAGCCAAACTATTCCTTTGCATTTTCGACACGGACATAAAACCTCCTGTCCAAGTTATTTTCTTTTCATGTCTTGCAATCGCGATCGCAACCACCTGTCCACCATCGCTCCACTAACCATCGCCAACTCGCACGGTAATAATAAAAAATTGATTGTAAAATGCATGCATGCATCAAAGTCATAAAAAATTTGGCATGACCTTCCCTAAAATAGGACATATATGGATCTAGAGTTTGTCTCGAATTCACCAAACGGAAATAAATCGATATTTCGCAAAACATAGGCAACTCAAAAGCACAATTTACAAGGCCAACTCATGCCACACACACAATTTCCACAAACATATCACACACACATAAACACATTTCCATTTTGCAAAAGCATGAAAGTTTCATCACCTCTATCTTGATGGTCAAGATGATGTTGTAGGGAGATCAAAAGTGCACAAATTAAGCTCTTCTTGACAAAGATAGATCTAGTTAGGGGCAAATAGGTCACTTAACTAAATCCTACATCTACCTAGCTACCTAATTTGGAAGGAGACAACTTCAACTAGTGGAGGGGAAGGAAAAGAGAAAGGAGATGCATTAATGGAGGTGGTGTAGTTATGTAGGAGTAATGAAGAGAGAGAAGGTGGATAGAGAAGAGAGAGTAATGGGGAGAAGTATTGAGAAGAAGAAGAGGAGAGGGAGCATGTGGTGGAGGGAAGAGAGGAGAGGGGAGGTAGGGGAAGGGAAAAAGGAGTGGGAGCATGTGGTGGAGGGAAGAGAGGAGAGGGAGGTAGGGAAGGGAAAAGCAAGGGGGGGAGGGATGGGTTGGGGTTATGGGTTAGCGTGAGGCTGGTGAGAAACTGCCATGCTGCTAAGAACTTAGCAGCAACGCGCTTTAGGTAAGGCGCTACTACTAACTCGTCCAAAAATTGCGCAATTTGAAACTTACCAAGAGCGATCTCGAGGAAACCGCCGCTATTACTATTTTAGCACTTAGCAAGAGCGCTGTTTCATCGCATCGCATCATCGCTACTTAGAGTTGGGGAACACCGCCGTCGATATTTGTAGCAGCTGCTTCGTCGAGCCGCCATCGCTAAATATTTAGCAAAGATCGAAGTTTACGAACATCGCCATACAACTACTTACCACCGCCATTTATTTTAAAACCGCTGTCGCTAAGATTCGTGTATAGGCTTTTCCCTAGTAGTGTGCCTTCTAGCGGATTGTAGATCGTCTGCTTTTGCCGACCTTTTTGCTTCAACCTCGACCCTAGAGTCCGGAGTGTGTCCGAATACCTTCGGTTATGAAAAACCGGGCATGCATGGAGACCAGCTTAGGGGTCATTAGTGCTTTATCGCATAAGTGCCCAACTAGTTATGTTATATTACATGGTTAGTAAGAAACATCTTCCAGGAGAATAGTTCCGCTATGGGTTCTTTCTCGAGGCATGCCCTAAAGTGCATGTCAGACTGCGAAAAGAGCAGGAAAACGCCTAGGGCAGATAAATAAATAGGTAAAAATCATCTTTCAAGTCACCAATCGAATATTCCCTTAGAACGCTTAGCTTTGGCTTCACCTACCGAGGTACACATCCGCCGACCCGGCAAGAATAATCGAGAGGTGCTCCCTTTACCTCCTAGCCGAACAATCGGGAACGAGGGTAAGCACAGAGCCAGCAACCCAGCTTCGCCAAAACTTAAGCCATATCGATGCATATAATGGTGAATAAAAGGTACATGCGGAAGTTTGACACATGTGTTGGGCATAAAGTCAGATAAGTAAGCTTCTCTGCTAAAGAAGCCCCTGTGTATAATGAGTGTGGGTAGAACATCAAGTGTGTGCTAACAATGCGCAAATCTGCCCTCAAGGGCTTTATGAAAAGGTGGGGGAAAGAGAGAACAAAGGACAGCTGAAGTGTAAAATGTGGACGGAGGAAGGAGACGAACTCGAGTCCGGCGCTAGGCGAGAATCTTCGGAGGCGGCTGCGCCCATGGGTTCGCCGAGTCGGTTGTCCGGCGCTTGAAGACGGTATGTTCACCGGTCGAACTTGGTCGATGATGAAGGGACCTTCCCATTTGGGCTTGAGTTTGTCTTTTTCTGTCCGGCAGTGTAGAACTAGTTTGCCAACATTGTAAGTCTTGGCCTGCACTCTCGCTTGATATCTTTGAGCTCGCTGTGATAGAATGCGGAACGAGCCTTGGCCATGTCGCGCCTCCTCCTCCAATGCGCCCAAGCTGTCCTCCGCCGATCCAACTTGGCTTTCTTTCTTCGCATATGCGCACTCGAGGTGAGTCATGAATTATGTCGCAGGGCAAAACTGCTCTCAAGGCCAGATACCATAAAGAATGGTGTGAACCCGTAGTACGGTTTGGCGTGGTCTGCAGCCCCGTGAGTACGGAGTCGAGCTCTCTCACCCAAAGGAAGTTAGATTCCGTAAGGGACCGCACTAACTGGGTTTAATGCCGCCATGATTAGACCATTTGCTCGCTCAACTTGACCGCTGGTTTGAGGATGATAGATCAAGCATAGTCGAACTTAATGCCCATATTTTGCACCAGAGTTTAACCTCGCCGGCCGTGAAGTTTGTGCCGTTATCGCGATGATGTTGTGGGGACACCGTAATGGTGTACTACCCCTAATATGAAGTCTATCACAGGTCCGACCGCCGCTTTTAACGGGCTTGGCCTCTATCCATTTGGTGAATTTGTCCACCATGACCAATAGGTATTTTTGCTTGTGGGTTCCCCTTTAAGGGGTCCAACCATGTCAAGCCCCTGCATCGCGAACGCTGTGTGATGGGTATAGTTTTGAGGGTGGTGGGTGGCATGTGGCTCGATTAACAAAGAGCCGATAACCGACGATCGCTGGACTAAGTCCTGAGGATCTTCCCGGGCTGTCGGCCAATAAAATCATGTACGGAAGGCCTTACCTACAAGGGCCCGGGCTGCAGCGTGGTGTCCGCCTAGTCCGGCGTGAATTTCAGCCAGAAGATTTGGCCCTTCCTCTTCGGAGATACACCTTTGAAGGACTCCTCTGCGCTTTTCTTATAAAGTTCCCTCATGGACCTTGTAAGTTTTAGATCGCCGAACTATGCAGCGGGCCTCATTTTGGTCTTCGGAAGTTTCGCCTAATTAAGTAGGCTAGGAATGGTTCCGCCCATGGGGCAATGACTACCATTATTTCGCACGGCGGAAGGTGTTATGTCATCGGGTGAGCCACCGTTGTGTCGTAATGTTCGTGTTGGGCTAAAAGTGTTGGTTCCGGTTGTTGTTTCCTGACCTCTTCCCATACTACGAATGGCTTAAAGAGCCGCCACAGAAGATGTTTGAGGACGGCGTCGCTTTTGCGCCGGCGCGCGCTAACACGCCGGGCTGCCCGGTTGTTATCCCGCTACATGGTGGAATTCGAGTCCTTCAAACCGAAATGACATTTTAAGACGGCGTTACGGTAGGCTGCCATTTTCGGATCTTTGGCATCAAAGTCTCTCTTACTTGTGATATTGCGAGGTTTGAATCCCCACGCACCTCGAGGCATTGAATGCCCATGGATATTGCCATCCGGAGACCGCAAGAGGGCCTCGATTCGGCCGTTATTGGAGTCTCTCAGGTACATTATTTGAAGTATGTATTGATCAGGTCTCCGTTGGGGACGCCAAAATGATGCTAGCCCTCAAGCCGCCAACATTTTAGAGCCACCGAATGCTTGATCCATTGGAGTATGCGCTGCATTTTAGGGAGTTCGGTCACCATTCAGCGACGATGTCACCAAGACTTCATGAATTTTATAGCTCGCCGTGGTTTGTAGGTTATGTCAAATGGTAAGAGCTCAATGGCCCATTTTGCACTTCTCGCCTGTCAGGCGCAAGTTGTTTATGATGTCGCTTGAGGGTACTTCTGAGGCCATCGTATCAAACACTCTTGAAAGTAGTGTCGCAGCTTTTGGGATGCTATGAACACCGCCAGATGCTATCTTTTGATAATGCGGGTGCCGGGACTTGCAGGGAGTTAAGACAATGGATACGTAGTACACTGGTTTTTGAAGATGGAATTTATGCCCTTCTGTTTCTCGTTCGACGACGAGCACCGCGCTTACAACTTGATGTGTCGCCGCGATATATAACAACATTGGTTCGCCCAGGTTAGGCGCGGCCAGGACCGGGTTTGTTGCCAATATGGCCTTTATTTCTTCGAGTCCGGCAGTGGAAGCTTCCGTCCACTGGTGTTCGTGCTACCGACGAGGCGATAGAGGGCAGGCCTTTTCTCCCAAACGGAGATGAAGCGCTTAGAGCCGCCACGATCCAAATTAATTTTTGTATTTGTTTGAGGTCTTTGAATATCCAGCCAGACAGAGCTCGGATCTTGGCTGGGTTTGTTTCAATTCTCTACCGGATACAATGAAGTCCAGTGAGCTTAGCTGGTACCCAAAACACATTTTTCCGGTTGCTTTAATGTCATATGCTCTGAGGTTGTCGAATGTGAGCCTCAAATCGCCTACTAGAGTTTCGACGGTTTGGTTTTGATGACCACGCCGCTCACGATGCCTCTACTGCTTTGCCGATCCGTAGCCGACATGTCCGAATCATGCGGTGATATGTTGCGCCGGCGCTTTTGAGTCCGAAGGGCATCATGTTGAAGGTAATGGTCCGTATGGAGTAATGAATTTGCTATGCTTGGTCCGCCTCCGCCATCTTGATTTGATGGTAGCCGAGTATGCGCCGAGGAAGCACAATGAATCGTGTTTCGCAAGTAGCATCGATTATTTGATCGATGCGGGAAGGGGAAAGGATCCTTGGACAAGCCTTGTTGAGGTCTTTAAAATCGACACATAGGCGCTTAGGATTTGTACTTCTTGGTACCATTACCTGTGTTTGCTAGCCATCCGATGTTTGATGTCTCCGATGAACTGCTTCCAATAGTTTAGCTAGCTCCTCTCCCATTGCCTGTCTTTTGGGTTCGTAAATCGCCAAGAGCCTATTTGATCGACTTGAACTTTTTAGGATGTTTAGGCTATGTTCGCTAATCATGGGATTCTCGCATATCCGAAGGGTGCCGTGCAAAGATGTCCCACCTCCCGAAGGAATTCTCGAGTGCAGCGCTCACATCAGGGTTTAACTGCGCTCCAATGGAGGCCATCTTTGTTGGGTCCGCTGGATGGACCTCGAATTTGACTATTTCGTCTGCTGGTTTAAAAGAGGTGGACTTGGACCTCTTATCGATTATCACATCATCCCTGTTCACCATGGAGCGCAGCGCAGTGAGCTCCTCCGCCGCTAAGGCTTCGGATAGTGCCTCTAGGGCTAGTGCGGCTGTCTTGTACTGGGCCCGGGCATCTTAAGCTTCATGTACCCGTAATGGAGTATGGCTTGAAAAATTGTGAATGCCTCTCGGCCTAATATAGCGTGATATCCGCTGCTGAACGGGGCCACTTGGAACGTGACCTCCTCGGACCTGTAATTTTCCGGCGAAATAACACCACATCAAGTGTGATTTTTCCCTGCAGCGGCTTCCCGCTAGGGATTATTCCACTAATGGTTGTGCTGCTTCGCCAATGCGGCTCCAGCCTATTTCCATTTTTTGAAGGGTTTCATAGATGAGGTTTAACTACCGCCGCCATCCATGAGTACCTTGGTAAGCTGTCCACTATTGGACCGAGGACCAATGCGGCCGGTGCTCGGGCTGTTCGAATTTAGGTTCGCTGGCTATGCTGAAGGTGATGGCCGTGGTCGCCCATGGATTTGTTGTTGCTACTTGGTAGATTTCGTGAGGCTATGGATTGTTCGCTTCCGCATATTATTTGATGTGAAAGTCTCAAGACCGCTGACACCGTGACGGTACTGTGGAGTGGTTCACCGGGCTAGAACCTCTTCGCCACTTTTGGCCACCCGCCGTAGTATCCAACATGCTCAAGGCTATGTGGGAGTGGCCCTCAGATCAGGAATTTTACAGGTCCGCTGAGCCATCCCTCCAAAGACGGTTCCGCGTCTTTATGGGGTTTTTGCTTTTTGGTTTTTGTACCAGGTGCCCGAGCATGATGCACCCTTTTGTTTCGACTACGGTTGTATTCGAGCCGGATTGTCCCAAAACTTAGTTTCGTTTCCGAATCTTCCATTGCACAAGATTTTCGATTATGGACGCCAGTCGGTGAAGCGGTAATTTCAATGACGACTTACGGCGCTCAAGATTCCTTGTCCATGCAATTATTGCAGAAAATTGAAATTGTGTTTTCCTCAAGGCAGTTTTTATCCCGCTCCACAACCAGAGGAATCGCCCAAGAATGATGTAATCGCTTCAGGGCTCTTGCCGGATTTGAGATAGATCGATATGTTTGGGTGGGTGGGTGGAATTGAGTCCGAACCCCGCCCATCTCGAGGCTCAAGGGCCAAAAGTTTCCAAATTTGAAGCTTGATTGCTGGACGTTGTCCAACGAGTCCGGTCTCGATGCCCGACTTTAGGTTCAAGGCTTGATTGACGCTCGCCCTCCGCTGAATCCGCATGGAGGGTTCGGGAATCCAGACATGACAAGTTTTTAATAAAGAAGAAGGGTCGCCACGTTGTTCCTCTACCACCGCAACATGGTGGGTAACCTGGGGAGAGTTAATCTCTCTCAGATCGGTTTTAAGCCCAATCTGATTGTAGTCCAGAAGCGACTCCTGTATGGGCGATGCGATCCAAGAGCTCGTTTACGGACGAGGGCTCTATTGGATCCAGCTGCACGGCGACTTCCGAGTTAACGTGAAGATTGCTTTTGATGACCCGAGAGGTCCTCGTCGAAGCGGTGGCCGAACAGGCGGTCATGAGAAAACCACCTAGCCGAATAGTTTGGCCGGCGCCAAGGCTGCCTTTGATGGCGATACCGCCTTTAAAGACGGAAGAGGCATCCTTCTTGATCGTGATGGCACCGAGGAATTCTCAATGAAAACACCAATGTCGGTGTCAAACCGCGGATCTCGGTAGGGGGTCCCAATTGTGCGCCTAGGCGGATGGTAACAGGAGACAAGGGACACGATGTTTTTACCTGTGTTCGGCCTCTTGATGGAGGTAAAACCTACTCCCGCTTGATTGATATTGATGATATGGGTAGTACAAGAGTGGATCTACCACGAGATCAAGGACGCTAAACCCTAGAAGCTAGCCTATGGTATGATTGTTGTAATGGTTGTTCGTTCTATGGAATAAACCTCCGGTTTATATAGACACCGGAGAGGGCTAGGGTTACAGTAGTCGGTTACAATGGTAGGAGATCTACATATCCAGATTGCTAAGCTTGCCTTCCATGTTAAGGAAAGTCCCGCCCCGACACGGACGAAGTCTTCAATCTTGTATCTTCATAGTCTTGGAGTCCGCCGATGATGATAGTCCGCTATCCCACACCCCTAGTCCAGACTCCTCACGGGTATGGATCCGAAGTTCAGGCGGTTCTCCCGTGGTCGGGCGTTGGCGGGGACGGCGAGTCGCCGACGGCAGCTCGCGATGGAGGTGGCTTCGGGAGGGAATGGGGGTTCGGGCTACGGTGGCTCCCGGTCGAATCTGAGAGGCTGGGCAGCTCCGCACGGTCGAGAGGGTCGGGTGGTGGTGCTGGATGGACGGGGGAGGGCTTGCTCGCAACGAACGGAGCCGGAGAGTGGCGGCGGCCGAACTGGCCGGAGGCGAGGAAGAAGGCTTCCCACCGTCGACTGCTGGCTGTGGGGGCCCTAGTGGGGTGGTAGGAGGTTACCTGAGGGCCTGGACGAGCTCGGGGCTTCTTTTATAGCGCGATTAGGTCGGTTCCGTGGCGGCCGGAGATAAGATCGACGGCGAACCGCCGCTCAGAAGCCGCAGGCGACGCGCGCTAGTGGACGAAAGCATGCGGATGAGCTTGAGCTGCTCTGTGGGCAGCCGCGCGGCGGCAGTGTGGCTCAGCGGCGCCGCCCATGGCAGGGGTTGCCGTGGCGGCCGCTAGTGGCCACGGCCAACTCCGACGGGCGGCGCCGTGGAGCTCTGTGGGCGGCTCGCGCGGGAGGAGTCGGGCGCTGGCTGCAGTGGGAAGGGCCGAACGAACGCGGAGATGGCAGGGGACACGGCGACTGACTAAGATGCTACATAAAACGCGCCTGGCGCGCCTCAAATAAGACGACGCGAGGTGTTCGCAAAATGCCGTGTCATGCCAGAGGCTTGGGTGGACCGGGATTAGCAAGTCTAGGTTAGATTCATCTAGGAGCTTAGTGGACATGTTGGTTTGGTCAGGATCAAGTCCACAATGCAAACTAAAGATCATGCCAAATCTGCTCATGCACTCAACGTGTTTGATGTAATGCCAAGGGCATCTAGGCAGCTCTTGGGGTGGAAAAAGCTCCATACCAAAGTCTCTTTAGGTGATAGAGGGGTGGCAATGTTAGTTTGGCAAAACAGAAACTTGTTAGTGCAAGTTTTTGAGAAAACCAGCTCTGGATGTAAACTAAAAGCTATCATTCCATGGACCAAAAACACCCAATAGGTCCATTCTCCTAGACTTAAGGGTTTTGCAGGAGGACTATAAGCAGGAAAAAGAATCAAGGGTAAAAGGGCAAGTTAAAATATGGTTGAAGTAGAAAATGCCAGACTGGACCAGAGAGTAAAAGAGGATGATTTGCTCAAATTTTTCAGAGAACATTAGTGGGTTTTTGCACTAAGATGAATAATATACTCCTACTAACCTCCCCTAATTTTTGTGGAAGTTTTAAAGAAATATTTAAATGGGTTAGAGTAAAAAGTACCAACTTGACCAGATTTGAAAACTTGGGATAAAGCTCAAAATTTCCAATGACTAAAGGATATTTTTATGTAAAAGTGATTTAGGGACATCACATGACATCCCCAAATTTTGGTGGATTTTAAATAAATTTATCAAAGGGTTGTCGTGCAACAGAGGCTCTAAAGCTTATAAAAATCATTTTTAAAGAAATAGAGCTCAGGGGAAAATAATTATGCAAATAAATCCACTGATAAAAGAATTGTTTTATTGAGAGAGTATATAAGTCCAACAATACTTTTGAAAAGTTTTTACTTGGGGTGAAAACTCCACAATATCAAAGAAAAGAGAGGTTCTGAATTCAAACAAAAATCCATACAATAATAATTTAATTCCTTGGCAAAATTTTAATAAACAAAACATGGTTAAATTTTTGGGGTGTTACAACACTACCCCCCTTAAGAAAAATCTTGTCCTCGAGATTTCTTAAGAGTTGTTTTTGAAAATATTATTCTTGTTAGTTGAAACCAAAAAGTTTACTCATAGCACAAACTTTGTGTCGTCGGGGTTGGTTTTTGGTAGCTACGCCTGAATAAAAAAATGCAATCGTATAATTAACATACTTATGCATGGCTACTATTTAAAATAGGGCGCATAAGCAAACAACATTTAATTATGGCGATATAGGATCACACAGCCATGTATGCGACATACTAAGATTCGTAGTACTCGAAAGTGACTTAGTCTACCTCGTTAATATCTAGGTGGGCATGCCTTGTGGACGCCGAGGCTTCCACAGTGTTTCACCGCCGGGATTTGCTGGATGGGGTTGAGGGGCTGCAGGGTCGGGTAGCTATGATGATCATCCCGGGATTGTTGGCCACAATCCCGTTGAACGTGTTCCCAAAAGGCACGAAGCACTTCGGGGACATCAAAGTATTTTGGTCGATGACCGGGTAGACCTCAAAGACTCGACGGTTGTCCGAACAGCACGACTAGGTTGTCGGGCGCTGGCTCATCTTCTCCTCTTGCCGGGCTCGCGATTAGTTCTCCACGAGCTGCGATCGATCAAGGGTGATTTGATCAACAGCCTCTAGTGCACTTACATAGCGCACTGATGCAACAATGCACGATCCGCCTCGTGATCTCCGCTGGCAACCTGGGTGGCTTTACCATACCCATCACGGCTGGGTAGTAGTAGAACGAGCGACAGCTAACTCGGGCGCACAAGTGCCGGAGTTGAACTATAGCCTCTCAAGCAGCTAGTTGGATGGCTTGTGGCTCAAAGGAAGTTGTCCTTCCGTGAACCTCAGAGGGCGCTCGAGATAGACCCTACCATAGACGCAGACCATGGCCTGTAATTGACGGCCACCGCCATGTGTCCTTGGTACACAACATATTCTCGGGGTTCTTCTAATGCAAAGGCACGGCGGTGAGGTTTGCTAGCACGGTCACAAAACCTCCAAGGTTGGTTGTCGGGTCTCATTGTGAACAATGGGGCCGTGCATTATAGCTCGGTTTGGGGAAGAGGTTGTGCTGCTGCCGTGTTGAGGCTAGCATGCCCTTTTTATAGAAAAGGGAACGAAGTCTTCTTCGCATGCTTGCGTAATGAGACAATTTAGGTGTCGGTCATCGCGCGTGATCGACAAAGCTAGGCCGATAGGTTGGGCACCGATCGCCAAAAGGTGTTGGGTCACCGTGTGGCCATCTTACAAGAGAAGCTTGGCTCAAGGTTAGGTTAAGGTCCGTGGGTTGGTTAACCTAGGTTTTTGACCTCGCTAAGATAGGATTAGTTAATGGTCACTTTGGCTCGATACCAAGTTTGTCAGACCGGTTCTTTTGGGATATTAATTTCCCATAAAGGTCCTTGTGCTCACCAGCCCTGTGATTATCATATGATGAGGCACCACTTGATACAGTAAATTCCAAGCAAGGTACAAAATATAGTACAAGGCCATTCGCCTATGAGTACAACAAATGGTTTCTAGTGGTTGATGGCGGAAGCAGCTTATGTTCATCATCGCCTATGGGACTCCATTTCCCATGTGAATAGCCGACCGATAACTCCTATCTTCGCGAGGCTTCTATCACCATTGCTTAGGTTCGGGTTGTCATCGCAACGCCCTCTCCAAGCAAGAAATCTGCCAAGACAATAGCTAAGGACAAGCCAAGGAGTACTTTGAATGTACTCGCAAACATTATTAAACACGGTATAATATAACAAAATGATATTCATGCTCAAATATTGTATGATCACAACGTCAATCACGAAATAAAAATACATGATGCATGCAAGCAGGTTGTTCATATAAAACATGAATATGCAATCAGAGAATAAAAATAGAATGCACCGATCGGGTGTCTGGAGCGACGCCGAAGGATAATAATATAAAGCATGCTCAATCAAGGCTCTCGTATGACACCACCTAAAGGGCTTATAAAGTAAACAAATAACAAGCATGTTACGCTCAAGGCCCGAGCGACACCACATAAAGGGCTTATAAGGTAAACAAATAACAAGCATGCATTACCAAGGCCCGAGCGACACCACATAAAGGGCTTATAAGAAAATAATCACAATGAATATCTAGGAGGTAGAACCGCCCTGTGGATACTCAATAATTCAAATAATATAAAGGGTTAGTTCATAATAACAATAATCACAATCATCATAAGTCACAAGTCATGATCCATGCTCGTTTAGTAGTTTCTCCTCCAAGACCGACACTAAGACCGACACTTGACCCATCCTGCATCGTAGCCCTAACCATGGACACGACTATTCAATAGATATAATCTCCGAGAGGGTGTACTTTACCCACGAGTAACGGATTCCTTTAGTCCATCGACTAATTCCATTTACGATCTTTTAGTTGAAAACACACCGACCCGCACACACCAAATTTTAAGTTACCTGTGTCTAGAATCGCCTATGACACCTGCTGCTAACTCTAAGTGGGAGGCTACAACCTTGATTAGCATGGGATAAAATTTATACTGTGCTACTAAGGGTGCCCTCTCGTCCCAACCGGAAACACCCATGCCCCGACCAGGTGGCATGCCTACCGCCGTCACAGTATCTTCCACCATGGCCTCTCTCAGACGTGTGTGCTAGAAAGGGTTGACAACTTATCGAACTGCACTTCACCCGTAAGGTGGACAAGTGGTAGTAAAAAAAGTATGGGGTTATCGAACAAGACTCGATCTATGGTCGACTCAAGAGGGTTCAAGTATTCCCTCATGATTAGCATAACAAATATATTTCAATCAATGTATTAATCACCACTCATCATACCTCATCATGCCATACCGACACCACTGTCTCGACGAGGAACTAGAGACAAGCTCGTGTCTACCCAAGACAGAGACTTTCCCGGCTTTCTTCCGGTATGCATGAAAGGCATATGATGTTAATTACTATCACAACGTATCAAATTCCAATAGCACTGAATCATCAATATGCACTTATGAGTATGATCATATTACCGCATAAAATAACGAAAACTCCGAGACAAGGGGTGTTGTAACCAGATCAAACGACTCACGCACAACATTATGCCGTGGCTCGTAATGCTTGCCTTCAAGTTGTGGAGAGGCAGGTGCATTCCCAAAACTTTTGAAAGCTCTCTCTCTCTCCAACAAATCCTATTTTTGGAAATATTCAAATTAACACATAGTTTCAAAACAGTGTAAAACGTTGTTTGATATTTTTAAATAAACTAGATAGAATTTGAGAAAGGTAGGAAAAGAATCAACTCATTTGGAGTTATATTTAAAAGTTATAGCCATTCAAAGTT
This sequence comes from Aegilops speltoides, assembly GCA_021437245.1. Taxonomy (NCBI): domain Eukaryota; kingdom Viridiplantae; phylum Streptophyta; class Magnoliopsida; order Poales; family Poaceae; genus Aegilops; species Aegilops speltoides. The sequence goes on along the minus strand of JAHHZJ010002714.1, from coordinate 49,799 downwards.
TCACAAATTTCGCTTTTGAAATAAACAAAAAAAAGACGCTTTTGAATAAGAGAACACGAGGAGACGACTCGATTACGCCCAATTAAAACAGCGCTGGCCGGGTTCGGGTCACCGACAAGGTCCAGGGGCCCACCGGTCAGTTTGACCAGCGCCTCCTTCTTTCTCCTCTGCCCGAGCGGAGGCGGGGCTCCGGCGATCAACGTCGGTGAACGGCGGCTCCCCGCGGGGTTCTGAGGGCAGGGATGGATCCGCCAGTCCAGGGCGGTCCTCCCGATGGTCGACAGGTTGGCAGGGACGAAGGGAGTCGCCAGCGGCGAGCTCTGCGACGGAGGTGGCTTCGGGAGGGAATGGGGTTCGCACGGTGGGTTCTTGGCCGAACCTGAGAGGTTGGGAAGCTCCGCACGGTCGAGGGGGGTCGGGTGGTGGTGCTGGATTGACGGGGGAGGGCTTGCTCGTGACAAACGGAGCCGGAGAGTGGCGGCGGCCGAACTGGCCGGAGGCGAGGAAGAATGCTTCCCCGCCACCACCGGGTGGGGGGCCTAGTGGGGTGGTAGGAGGTTGCCTGAGGGCCTGGACGAGCTCGGGGCTCCTTTATAGCAGGATTAGGTCGGTTCCGCGGTGGCCGGAGATAAGATCGATGGCGAACCGCCGCTCAGAAGCCGCAGTGGCGACGGCGGCGACGCGGCGCTAGTGGACGAAGCAGATGAGCTTGAGTTGCTCCAGGGCAGTTTGCCATGGCCGTGGCTCGGCGGCGCCGGCCCATGGCAGGGGCTACTGTGGTCGGCCGCTAGTGGCTACGGCCAACTCCGACGGGCGGCGCTGTGGAGCTCTGTGGTGGCTCACAGGCGAGGGAGGAGTCGGGCGCTGGGTGTGAGGGAAGGGCCGAACGAGCGCTGGGAGGCAGAGGGACACGACGACTGGTGCACGCGCTGCAAAACATGCGCCTGGCGCCTTAGCGCATTTATGCAAGGTGTTCGCAAAATACTGTGTCATGCCCGGAGGCTTGGGTGGACTGGGATTAGCAGGTCTAGTTTAGAGTCATCTAGGTGCTTAGTGGACATGTTGGTATGTCAGATCAAGTCCACAATGCAAACTAAAGATCATGCCAAATCTGTTCATGCACTCAAGGTGTTTGATGTAATGCCAGGGGCATCTAGGCAGCTCTTGGGTGGCCAAAAGCTCCGCATCAGGTGTCTCTTTAGGTGATAGAGGGGTGGCAATGTTAGTATGGCAAAAAACAAAACTTGTTAGTGCAAGTTTTGATAAAACCAGCCTCGACAAAACTAAAAGCTATCATTCCATGGACCAAAAACTCTCCAATAGGTCCATTCTCCGGACTTAAGGGTTTTGTAGGAGGACTATAAGCAGAAAAAGAATCAAGGGTAAAAGGGCGTTAAAATATGGTTGCAGTAGAAAATGCCAGACTGGACCATAGAGTATAAGAGGATGATTTGCTCAATTTTTTCAAAGAACATTAGTGGGGTTTTGCACCAAGATGAATAATATACTCCTACTAACCTCCCCTAATTTTGGTGGAAGTTTTAAAGAAATATTTAAATAGGTGTAGTGCAAAAGTACCAACTGGACCAGATTTGAAAACTTGGGATAAAGCTCAAAATTTCCAAATGACTAAAGGATATTTTTGCATAAAAGTGATTTAGGGACATCACATGACATCCCCAAATTTTGGTGGGATTTTTAAATAAATTTATCAAAGGATTGTAGTACAACAGAAGCTCTAAAGCTTATAAAAAAATCATTTTTAAAGAAATAGAGCTCAGGGGAAAATAATTATGCAAATAAATCCAGTGATAAAAGAATTGTTTTATTTAGAGAGTATATAAGTCCAACAATACTTTTGAAAAGTTTTTACTTGGGATGAAAACTCCACAATATCAAAGAAAAGAGAGGTTCTGAATTCAAACAAAAATCCACACAATAAAAATTTAATTCCCTGCCAAAATTTTAATAAACAAAACATGGTTAAATTTTTGGGGTGTTACAGTACCACCCCGGCGGAGCCCAGTCCCATACATGGCCCATCTGGTGACGTTAGAAACTTCACGACTCAACGACGAGGATGCGGATAGGCATCACGACGCTGATGCGGAAAATTGCTTTAACTAAAAAAATAACAACAAGTTCTTACTAACTAGTTGACTAGTTCTTACTAAAAATAAACTTACTATAAATAAAAATAAACTAGTACCTAATTAGTACCTAGTTCTTACTAACTAATTAGTACCTAGGAACTATCGCCCTAATTACCATCTAATTTGATGAACCTAGGATGGAAAGTGGTAGCGATATTCCAATTATCCAACTTAAAAGTGAAATAAGTGGTCAAATTTACTGCTTTATTATGCATTACACTAGTGTTTATTCATCATCTAAGAAAACATCCCAGCCAAGATTCAGATCCAATTCATTTCCACCCATAGATGAACCCTAACTAATTTGATGCAACTAAAATTTGAAGAACCCTATCTAGGCAGAGGTAGGGGAGGGGAGGAGCAGCGTTTCACTCTGGTGCCCGCGGGCGAGAGAGGGGCAGCGCGCCGAGGTCGGGTCAGGCTCAGCGCGGCGAAGGGCGGCGTTGAGGTCGGGGTCGGGGGCGGCGGCGAATCCGGGGTCGAGGGCAGCATCGAATCCGAGGTTGGGGGCGGCGTCGAGGGTGTGCAGAGAGCGACGGGAGAGCACACGGCGGCCGACGGGCGACGGCGGCGGCGATAGCGGGAGGAGTTTGATTTGGGGCAAGTGGCCGTGGGGAAGAACGACCGCCAAGTTAAGTCGGAGTAACAGAGCGCTGCTCCGTGAAGCGCGCCATCGCAAAGATAGCTAAAGCGCTTCGACACGCGCTAATCGCTATTCCTTTCTCCTTTTTCCCTTTTTCATTTTTTTTCTTCACATTTTATTTTTTTCCTTTCACCTTTTTCTATTTCTTTCATTTTCATTTACTTTTCTATTTGCTTTCCATTTAATTTTATTTCCTTTAGCAGTAGCGCAAGATTGCATCGTGACACGCCTACCGCTATAAAGCAAGTAGTGGTAGCGCGGTTCTACGAGATCACATTACTATGTGTAGCCTATCGGCTAAGTCGGGAAATTTTAGTAGCAGCTTTTATCTTCAGCGCCGCTTACTACTACAATTGTATTTAGAAGCTGCACACAGCAGCAAGACTATCGCTATTTAGCACTAGCGCTTTTTTTGACACGCGCCACAGCCTAAAGTTCTGTGTATAAGGTTTTCCCTAGTAGTGCAACGGCAAAAGTGTTTGGGAAAGTAGATGCGTTGAGACGATCAACTCCCCCAAGCTTAAAACTTTTGTAGGATCGAAAGTATGTCTAGAGGGGGGGTGATTAGACTACTTGACAATATAAAAATTCTGCCTGTTGACAAAGAACAGTTTTTGGCAGATTCACAATTATGATCAAGTCAAGCATCACCCTACACATGCAATTCTAGAGTATAGGCAGCGGAAAGTAAATTGCACATGTAGTAAAGAGAGGTGGAGAAGAGCAAACGCAATTTTGGAGACGCGTGATTTTTCTTGTGGTTCCGATAGGTGGTGCTATCGCATTTCCACATTGATGGAGACTTCAACCCACGGAGGGTAACGGCCATGAGAGTCCACGGAGGGCTCCACCCACGAAGGGTCCACGAAGAAGCAACCTTGTCTATTCCATCATGGCTCACGCCCACGAGGGCTAGCCTTACTGGGGTAGATCTTCACGAAGTAGGCGATCTCCTTGCCCTTACAAACTTCTTGGTTCAACTCCACATCTCGACGGAGGCTCCCAAGCTTACACCTAACCAATCTAGGAGGCACCACCTCCACAAGGTAATAGATGTTGTTGATGATGATGAACTCTTGCTCTTGTGCTTCAAATGATATCTCCCCAACACTCAACTCTCCTCCCTGATTTGGCTGTGGTGGAAGAAAGGATTGAGTGGAAAGCAACTTGGGAAGGCTAGAGATCAAGCTTCATATGGTGGGAGTGGAGCAACTTGATCTCAACACAAGGGTAGGTAGTTCTTCTCCAAATGTAAGGTAGGAGTGGTAGTTCTTCTCGATGGCTCTCCACGTAATGAAGAGGGGTGGAGGGTATTTATAGCCTCCACACAAAATCCAACTGCTATACACATTTGACCAATCTCGTGGGACCGGTTGACAACTCGGTGAGACCGATAGTTCAAATAATGTGAACGGGGATTTTCGGGGACCGAAAATACAATCTCTGCTAGTCCGATTCGTAATGACAAGAGCATGCCAATTTCTTGGATCGACTTCATCATCTCGGTGACACCGATTTGATGATGTATGTTACGGTTTGGTAACTCATATTTCGTGAGACCGAGTTCGTAATCGGAAAATCCGAGTTTTCTAGGGTTTGGCTTTATGGCTGAGGTGGTTCATCTCGGTGTGACTGAAGTTTGGAATATCGGTGGACCGAGATTACTTATGAGTGTATATGGCGTGAAAGTTGCCGATAGTTTAGGAGATGTATCACTAAGCACTTGAGCAACCAGATCATCATCATAACCTCATCCCCTTTAATAGTATTGGCTTTCCTATGGACTCAATGTGATCTTGGATCACTAAACCAAAATGGAGTCTTGAGCTTTTGCCAATGCTTGCCTTAGCATTTTGAGGGGTCCACTTCTTCATTCCTGCCATACCCATATCATCGAACTCTCTCAAATAATTCTCAAGTAACTATTAGTTCAATGATATATGTTGTTATTAATTACAAAACCACCCGGGATTAGTTGCACTTTCAATCTCCCCTTTTGGTAATTGATGACAACATATAGATCAAAGCTTCGACAAAGGATATAATCAATGAATAATATCGTCGCTTTGAGAAGTATGTGATAAGCAAGAGCTCCCCCTAAATTTGTGCATTATTTAAGATTTGTGTTTGAATGCAAATGCACAATCGATTAGGATCATGGGTCACTCTTCCATGTCACATACATCTTGGTGGAGCGCACAAAATGATAAGAATGAACAGCATGCACCTAATCACCAAGACATGAGTAAATGGTCATACAAGATATGAATGGCATATGATAAGCATTAAGCACACATTAAAGCATAGTACTACCAAGCACTCATTAAGGTAGAATGAAACGAGTATCAAACACATCAATGTCTCGAAACCAAAAGTATCTCAAAGAAACCGCAAATGAACGAAAGAGCAAAAGCGCAAAGACAACAAAGACTCTCTCTCTCGAAGTCCTATGATCTATACATTTTCCCTTTGGCAACAAGTTACCAAAAGTTCGAAAAGGCATAGAGCTAAGCGCCATCGGGACTCACGGGCTCCCTGGCCTCGGGTTAATGTCGGAGGGATATGACAAGATCGGCGAAGACTTCACCGATGTCTCAGGCCGGAGGAGTGGTCACCGGAGCCGGAGTTGGAGTAGGTGCTGAACTGTGGAGGTGCCAAGTTGTAGTCCCGTGTCAATCACTCGAATAGCAGCGATCGGGTCCTGTGGGAACCGGAGTAGCTGCTGATAAGCATCCTCGACTAAGTCATCTCGCATCTCACGATAAGCTCTTCCTTCTCCCGCTTTGCTTCTCAATGTCTGCCTCGAGCTTGTTGACAAACACTTGCACTTCAGCCACCTTCACATCCAGAAAGCGTGATCTTGTCCTCAACAATCCTTCTAGGCTCTCCCGAGACTGCATAATGTCGGCCAGCGTTGTTCAACTTTTGGGTAGCTTCAAGAATCGCTCCTCCAAACTCTTTGGTTTAGATGTTGCCGCCGCTTCCTTGTCACTTTGGCTTTCTTTGACAGCTTCAATCTTGGCTTGACCTTCAACAGATGTTGATCCTCCTCATCCATCACAACAACATTGTCCTCATGCTCTAGCTGCAACGGTAAGTGTGCTCTATCCAACAAGAATGTGCCCGTGCAAACTTGGCATTGATAAGCATCCAATCAAGGGCAAATCCATTACGACCTTTTCTCGTCACCGCAATTCTCTTAATGGTTTCTACCATCAAGTCCATCACCTTGAAAGGTGCTTTCTCATCAAGTATGTGCAGCATGTTGATAGAGTATCCTCGATCATGCGATGATCTCCACTTGGGCATCAAGGTATGCCTCAAAATGGTATTAGTGGTAGGTAGGCCTGCCTGAGATAGTAGATCGAGCCGAGCTTCCATTCCCAAATCCTTTGCTGGAACCTCTTTGTACATGTTCTTCATGGATTCATGATTCTTCTTTGGAATCCATATACATCAATATCATCTTCTCGCCAGACCGAGCATTCAGAATTTCTGCCCATTCTTCAACAGAAGAAGAAAATCTTTGACCTTCACCATCCACACAATCTTTCCATCGTAGAAGTGAGTCAGGCATAGAATTGCATAATCATCTCATCGCTCCAATTGGTCAACTTCTCGACCTACAAAGTCCGCAACTCCACAAGCAGTGAAACTTTCATGCACATGTGGAAAGAAATCTCTGTGTTTTTGCTGTCAATGTACTTCCAAATAACGATCCGTGTCTCGCGATTATGGGCTTTTTGTCCATCAAGACGGTCTCATAGAAGTCCCGCTTCTCGTGTGAAATCTGGGATCTACAGCAGCTTCTTCTCCTCACGGCATATGGGCCGATTGTCTCCATAGCCCGAGACCTCTATCTTCTTGCCTTCATATCCTCGCTTGAGGATGAGCATCATTATGTAGTGGCAGTTTTTGACGGTTTCAAAGAAATCTGGTCCTTCACCATCCGACATACCTGGTGGCACATCATCCTTGTTCTTTCAGACGCTAGAATGTTCCCCGATTATCTTCTTGGGCTTGGCAAGAAGCTTTGCCGAGCTGCCTTAATGGAGCAGATTGCTTGGGCTTTGAAGTGGCTCCAAATTTTAATGGCATCACCCATGAGCTTAGGCTTTGAGAGGAGGCTGGGGTGCTTCCTCATCCTCATCTTCTTCTGCTGCATCATCATGCACTAATCTCTTTCTCTTGAAGTTTTCACTTTGCTTACAAGCCTCTCCCAAATTCAGCTTCTTAGCAACAGTTGATCGCTTGACTTTGCTGGTGCCCTTCTTAGTTCTGTTGACCTTGTTGCTCTTGGCAACAACCTTCCTCTTAGGCTTTGAGGTCACCTCTTCCTCAACAACAAAATCTCGAGTCCTCATCATCATCAATTCTTCTTCCTAGCTCGTGGCTGCAGGAGGCAAGCCACTTGGTGTACTCCTCTCACCATCATCGATGAGCTACTAGGATCAGGACTAGTGCCTCGCCTCGAATGTCTCAGAATGGGTGTCTTCGACCTGTTCCGATCACCACTGCATCCGACATGGCCGACAACCCGTGAATAGATAAGGTGTAGGCAGAGAAGAAGAGTCATCACAAATCCAGAAGTTTTTGCAAAAAAATGAGTTCAAATTCTAGTATTAAGTTTTCACAGTAAGACATTTCGTCGACTGAAGTTTAAGATTCGTGAATCCAAGTGTTAAACAGAGCTTGGCACACCACTTTCGTTTGACTGGCGGGTTTCGTCCCGCCAAAACACTAGGGTTTCACAGAATTTTCATTTCGTCACACCGATTTTGCACAACTCGTTGGACCGAAGGGTGCAGCAATGGCTATAGGCCAAATCGGTCACACCGAAACTATAAAATCGGTCTCACCGAGATGTGTTCCGCGAAACCTAACCTAAAACTTTTACTCAATCTAGTTCAAACGAACTAATCTGTGTACAGGAGGATTTCAATCGTGGCAAGATACTAGGCAATCCAAACGCATTGAATCGAGACGGAGCACGAGGGATCAAACTCACCCTAACTTGGTGGAGTTTTTCACGGCGGCAACGTGCTCGGAGGAGATGGCCGCTGACGGCGACGGAGACTCGCGGCGAGGGCGCACAGCGACGACGGCGACGATCCGGAGACCAAGGCGACGCAAGAAGGGGTGGGGCTAAACATTTGAAGGAGGAATCAACGCCGCCCCTCGGAATATATACCTTCGTCAGCCGGTGGACCGAAGTAAAACTTGTGGCACCGAGATGGATAATCGCTAGGCGCTATGCACTTCGTCACGCCGAAATCACAACTCGTTTCACCGAGGTGAAAATCTAGATCGTCTAAATGCTTTCGGTCTCGACCGAGTTTGAGTGAGTTGGTCCGACCAAATCAATTAGAAGGTTTTGGAAGTTAGCCTTGATGGATCGGTGGCTTCGAAAGTGCCTCACCCGAGGGTCCGAAAATGACTTGTTCAAAATTTGTGATGTAAGCATGAATAGAATTTGAGACAAGAAAGCATAGATAGCTAGGGAGGTATTAGGCATTCTTGTCCATCCATTTGGTCGAAAACTCAAAAAGACCAAAACAACAAATGGATGTCCTCGAATGGATAAAATCATGCATCCAACATGCTCACACAATAAGATAGCAAATGAAATATGTGTCAAACATGCACAAAAAACTCTAGCAACTAACACACAATTTGTCGATGACTAGGTCATCTTTATATGAGTATATTGACTTAGGAGCCAAATGAGAACATTTGATCATAGGTCATACTCATCGCTTAAGCACAAGTGGGGTTACCACTTTACATAAAGCATTGATGTGTTCACATCATTTGAAGATGCTTTAGCTCAATTTTTAGAGCAAAGCTCCCCTAGATGTGAGAACCCCTTTAAAGGGTCAAACTAACCTTGGGTTGTCGAGAAGACTTCATGTAGATGTTGAAGATGTGGATGCTCAATGTTGATGAAGATCATCAAGAGTTGGGAGCTATCCTTTGATTCGGCACTTTCAATACCTACATGGGTTAGTCCCACAAGGAACAAACAAGGATATCCATGGACATAGATTGAAGTTCACAATAGATGATGTCCATGAAAGCAATGATTACCTTGTCCCTTGACTTACCAACAAGAGGGTTTGTGACTCCATGAACTAGTGCACGATGATTGCACAAGTTTTTGCCAAGTTGATTGCACAAGTTTTTGCCAAATCTTGATGAATGTGAGTGAAGTATTGACGCTTCCTTGGGAACCCACTTGACCATGGCTTGAGGTGCTTCAACAAATGCAGTCACCCATCTTGAGCTTGTTCCATACATTGGAAGAACTTTCTAGTTCTTCTTCTTCTTTCGCCAAAACCAATTCCTTGATTCTTCCTAGGCCTTCCTTGCTTAAGTCCACATCATCTTGATGAGAACTTGGCTTGAAACTTGGGGTTGTAGTTTTTCTTATGCTTGTCATGAGCTTGACGAGAAGTCGTTTGGCAAGAGAACTTGACGCTTGATTGCTTTTAGAAACTCATGTTCTTGCTTTAGAGTGAGCCTTGGGAACCCACTTGACCATGGCTTGAGACGCTCAATCTCCTTCATAGCATTGTCATTCGACTTTTCTCGACTATAAAGACTACTAGCATGTTCATCATTACTAGGTTCATTGGATTTATCATGTAAGAGCTCATCTTCACCAAGCAAGTCATCCTCATCACTATCAAAGTCAATGAATTCAGGTGTGATACCTGGGGCCTTTAGCCATGAAGCATCTTCCAATTCCTCATTTGGTGAATCAAATAAGTCGAGGAGTTGGAGTTGGAGGATACGAGAGCAAGACCGCAACACCTTCATCTTGACTCAGAGTCGAGTTGGAGTGATAGCTTCTTTCGGATTGATTGTTTGAGTCGGAGCCGAGACCCATTCACCTACATGAGCTTGATGTTTTCTTCTTGTGTAGCTCCTTGATGACTTGTCTTTCCTCTCCTAATCCTTGCTTCTTCCGAGAGGGTCTTCGCTCATAACGATCATCTCTACTCCTTCTCTCTTCCGAGGTGACTCATCTCTTGAGCTTCTTCTTCTTGGAGATTCTTCTTCTCTTGTGGGGAGTCAGACACTCATTTGAGTAGTGTCCGGTCTTCCACAATTGTAGCAGCTCATCACGACTAGAAGATCTCTTTTCATCATATGATCTAGACTTTGAGCTTCTCTCTTTGCCTCTATTCTTGTAGAATTTGTCAAGTTGACCATTAGGCTTATCTCTTCATTGGAAACTAACTTGTCACTTGAGGTTGTGGGAGCATCACTTGTAGCTTTGTAAGCACCACTTGACTTGTTGTGAAGCTCTTCCTTATCCTTAAGTGTCATCTCATGAGCAACAATTCTTCCAATGACTTCGTTGGCTTTGAGATTCTTGTAGTTTGGCATCATTTGGATCAAAGTGCACGGTGTCATACTTTCCATCCAAAGCTCGAGAATCTTCTTGATGATGAATCGTCGGTCATTTCTTCGCTTCCTAAGCCGGCAATCTCATTTGTGATGAGAGCAAGCCTAGAGTACATTTCAGCAATTCTTCACCTTCCTTCATCTTGAACTTGTCAAGTCACCTTGAAGAACATCTAGCTTTGATTCCTTCACGGACTCGGTACCTTCGCAGCATTTCAACCAAAGTATCCCAAATCTCTTTGCATTCTCAAGACGGCTGATTTTGTTGAACTCCTCGACACAAGGCATTGAAGAGAATGTCACAAGCTTGAGCATTGTTTTGCAACATCCGCAATTCTTCCGCTAGAAGCTTCGCGATCCGAACTTTTCCTTCCTCAAGAATTCACCTTGCATACCAACACAAATAATGCCCCATGTGGCTGGGTTATGGCCAAGAATATGCATTTTCATTTTATGCTTCCAACTAGCAAAATTTGTACCATCAAAGTAAGGACTCTCACTAAAATTACCTCACTAGACGCCTATACTCTCCTAGGTTGTGAAACCAAGCTTATGGAGTCCAATGCAATGGAAACCAATACAATGGAGACCAAAGCTCCGATACCACTTGTAGGATCGAAGTATGTCTAGAGGGGGGGTGATTAGACTACTTGACAATATAAAATTCTGCCTTTGATAAAGAACAGTTTTTTGGCAGATTCACAATTATGATCAAGTCAAGCATCACCCTACACATGCAATTCTAGAGTATAGGCAGCAGAAAGTAAATTGCACATGTAGTAAAGAGAGGTGGAGAAGAGCAAACGCAATTTTGGAGACGCGGGTGATTTTTCTCGTGGTTCCGATAGGTGGTGCTATCGCATTCCACGTTGATGGAGACTTCAACCCACTGGAGGGTAACGGCCATGAGAGTCCACGGAGGGCTCCACCCACTGAAGGGTCCACGAAGAAGCAACCTTGTCTATTCCATCATGGCTCACGCCCACGGAGGGCTAGCCTTACTCGCAGATCTTCAATAAGTAGGCGATCTCCTTGCCCTTACAAACTTCTTGGTTCAACTCCACATCTCGACGGAGGCTCCAAGCCTTACACCTAACCAATCTAGGAGGCACCACCTCCAAAAGGTAATAGATGTTGTTGATGATGATGAACCTTGCTCTTGTGCTTCAAATGATAATCTCCCAACACTCAACTCTCCTCACCGATTGGCTGTGGTGGAAGAAAGGATTGAGTGGAAAGCAACTTGGGAAGGCTAGAGATCAAGCTTCATGGTGGGAGTGGAGCAACTTGATCTCAACACAAGGGTAGGTAGTTCTTCTCGTAAATGTAAGGTAGGAGTGGTAGTTCTTTCTCGATGGCTCTTCTACGAATGAAGAGGGGTGGAGGGTATTTATAGCCTCCACAAAAATCCAACTGCTACACACATTTGACCAATCTCGCGGGACCGGTTGACAACTCTTGAGACCGAAGTTCAAATAATGTGAACGTTGGGATTTTCTTCGGACCAAAATACAATCTCTTGATTAGTCCGATTCAGCGTAAATGACAAGAGCATGCCAATTTCGTGGACCGATTTCATCATCTCTTGACACCGATTTGATGACGTATTGCTACGTAAGCTTGGCAACTCATATTTCGTGAGACCGAGTTCGTAATCGGAAAATCGAAGTTTCTAGGGTTTGGCTTTATGGCTGAGGTGGTTCATCTCGTGTGACTGAAGTTTGGAATATCGTGGACCGAGATTACTTATGAGTGTATATGGCAAAGTGAAAGGTGCCGATAGTTTAGGAGATGTATCACTAAGCACTTGAGCAACCAGATCATCATCATAACCTCATCCCCTTTAATAGTATTGGCTTTCCTATGGACTCAATGTGATCTTGGATCACTAAACCAAAATGGAGTCTTGAGCTTTTGCCAATGCTTGCCTTAGCATTTTGAGGGGTCCACTTCTTCAGTCTCTGCCATACCCATATCACCGAACTCAAATGATTCTCAAGTAACTATTAGTTCAATGATATATATGTTGTTATTAATTACAAAAACCACCCGGGATTAGTTGCACTTTCACCTTTGCTTGTCCTCAAGCAATTCAAGAGATAAACCGAATCCGATAAAGAAAAACTTTACAAACCTCTGTTTGCTCTTGTTGTTGTAAATATGTAGTTGTGATTCAAGTTTTCAAGCAAGATTATGAATCAACCATATCACAATAACATTTAGGTCCTATATTTACTCATGTCAATCTAGTATAATCAGCTAGCTTGTGCAACAATAATAAAACTCGGATGACAACACTTCAAAAACAATCATGATATGATATGACAAAATGGTATCTCGCTAGCCCTTTCTCCGAAAGATCAAGAAACATAAATACAGAGACCTTTAAAGATCAAGGATCGACCAAACATTGTAATTCATGGTAAAATAGATCCAAATAAGCCATAGCAATCATATAAACTAGTAGTAATGCATGCAAATGACAGCTGCTTCTCCAACAGAAAGCTTTTTAATGAGAGGGTGATGACTTTAACATAAAAGTAAATAGATAGGTCCTTCGCAGAGAAGGTGGATCTCAGTGAGGTAAAGGAAAGTTTGATTTAAAAATAGAGATGAATAACATTTTGAGCGGTATACTTTCACCGTCAACGTAAACAACTATAAGATGGCGATATCTTCCATGCTACATACATATAGTCGGTCCCTCAAATAGAATGGTAAAGTTTATACTCCCCACCACCAACAACAAGCACACTCCACGGCCATCCTAAACAACGGGGTATCATTCCATACCAACAACAAAGTCCTGGGAGTTTTGTTTTAATTATTTTGATTTGCTTTGATCTTTTTGATCATGGGATCAAGGGTATTCCGGCATCGCCATTTTCTCGTGAATGAGGAGCGGAGTCCACCTCTGGAAAATAACCCACCTAGCATGGAAGATACAGACAGCCCTAGTTGAAACATGAGCTGCTCAGCATACAAAACAGAATTTCATTTCAAGGTTTGGAGTTTGGCATACAAATTTACTTTGAATGGCAGGTAGATACCGTGACATAGGAAGGTATGGTGGACTCTATATGGAATAACTTTGGGGTTTATGGAGTTTGATGCACAAGCAGATTCCCGCTTAGTACAGTGAAGGCTAGCAAAAGACTCTGGAAGCTAACCAACTGAGAGAGCGATAATACCATGAACATGCACTAAAATTAATCTACACTGTGTGCAAGCATGAGTAGGATATAATCCACCATGAACATAAATATCACGTGAAGGCTATGTTGATTTTGTTTCAACTACATGCGTGAACATGTGCCAAGTCGAGTCACTCAATTCATTCAAAGGAGGATACCATCCCATCATACCACATCACAATCATTTTAATAGCATGTTGCAACGCAAGGTAAACCATTATAAGCTCTTAATTAAGCACGGCATAAGCAACTATAATCTCTAAATGTCATTGCAAATATGTTTACTTCATAATAGGTTGAATCAGAACGATGAACTCATCATATTTACAAAAACAAGAGAGGTCGAGTTCATACCAGCTTTTCTCATCTCAATCAGCTCATATTGCTATTATATTTCATTTTCACTTGCATCTAACCGAACGGTGTGGATAATAATAATAGTGCACATGCATTGGACTAAGTTGAATCTGCAAGCATTCAATTCAAGAGAGAAGACAAAGTAATATGGGCTCTAAGTTAAATCAACAATCATGCATATGAGAGCCACTAAAATTTTCATTATGGTCTTCCTCTCAACGCCAAAGGAAAGAAAAGTAATAAAACTATTTACACGGAAAGCTCCCAACAAGTAAAAGAAGAACAAGAAATCTTTTTGGTTTTCATTTTAATTTCTACTACAAGTATGGAAATTAAACTAACTAATTTTTTTGGTTTTTCTTAAGGTTTATCAAACACACAAGAAGAAGGCTAGAAAAGAAAATAAACTAGCATGGATAATACTATGAAAGAGTATGAGCAACTCATAACCAGAATAGTGTGAACATGAATGTAAAGTCGGTGAGAAATATGTATCTCCCCTGCTTAGGCTTTTGGCCTAAGTTAGGCTAATGCCAAGGATAGCCGGCTGATATCCGGGTTATAACAGGGTTATATCGAGATGCAGCAGCAATGCCTCCCGAAATGCGCATGATGGCTTAATGCCTCCGCTTCCTCCTCTCGTGTTCGGCCGCTTCCTCCCCGTAACAACATATCTTCGCTTTTCCGTAATCAAAAAAGGGAAGGAGCAAGGAGAGTAATATGGACAACGCAACGTCTCGTCAAAGATTAGTCGACATCGAGGAATTGTTCATTCCTCACAAGAAAATCGGTGCTCAACCATAGCGCCAAAATCTAAATAAGCGGGAGGCAACACCATATCACCTCACGGGGAGATACCAAGATAATTAGCAACACGGGCCGCATAAATCCCTCCAAATAAATCTCCAGATATACCATTATTATGCATCCTATGTGCAACTATTGCCCTGTTGTAATCTTTATTACCTAATACAGCACTCTTGAGGACACAAAGATCAAGGACATACATGTGACATGCTTCATCTTTACTGCTAATGCATCTACCAAATGAAGAGAGCAAAATAATGTATAGCAGAAAATGAATGTCTCTATGGTAGCTTGTGATAGTGTCCTAGATTCACCCATAGTGATACTAGCAAGAAAGTCTTTATATTCAGATTGTGGGGTTCATGAACATTGCCCCATCAAGGAGTTTGTGCAAGAGTAAAATCTTCTAGGTCCATGGTATAAGATTCATCATAAATATCAAATAGGACATTCTCGAGAATTGCTAAGATGAAAATTTAAACCTTCTCACGTAATGAATCGGTCAATTGGTAGTACCGAGGACACTTATCTTGTATGAAGTCCTCAAGATCGCATTACGCACATAAGCGCCAAATTCATCCTTAATGCATGTATTGACCATAAAATCCTCCTCGACGCCATTCACAAGCCCGCACTTCTGCTTCCCTTGGTGGTTCATCGCTTTGCTCACAAGATAGCACGCCTAGGTCCTTCTTAGTTGAGGAACCACCTTGGTACATTCTCTCTCGACATATTTCTCTAAAAATTCCTGAATTTTTTGTAACTTCAAAATAAAAGTGAATCAAACTAAACAAGATTGATAGCAACTACTCCCCGCAAGTGCCTAGGGCCTATATCATGCATTAGAATTACTTGGGACCTCATAAATTTGACATGCAAGCTCAAGAACAGGGTCACCTATATACAGCAAAAAATTGCAATGAATAAAGCACGAGAACAAAATCTAATTGGACCAATGGAGGAGTCACATACCAAGCAACAATCTACCAAAGCAGTTTTGTGAATGGAGCTTTGAGCAAAGAGATCGAAAATCGCAGCAAAATGAGCTAGAACTCGTGCTTGAGCTAGATGGGGATTTTTTGGGAGGAAGATGGAGTGTGGGTGCAAGAATAAGTGGAGGGGGGCCACCATGGGCCCACGAGATGGGGCACGCCCAGGAGGGCGCGGGCCCACCCTCGTGGGCTGTGTGCTTGCCCCCCATCGTGTTCTCAAGGCCTAAAATCCTCAAATATTCCATAAAAATCATACTAAATTTGCAGGCATTTGGAGCACTTTTATTTTCAGGATATTTTTGTTGCACGGATAATTCAGAAATCGACATGATAATACTATTTTTGCTTTATTTATTCTAAATAATAGAAAGTAAAAGAGGGTATGTGGTTGTGCCTTCTAGTTACAATCTCATGATCATCACAATGAATCCACTAACAAGGTTGATCAAGTCATGTTAACAAACTCATTCAATAACACGTAACCGAGAAATTTTGAATAACACTAGGTTACCTCAACAGGATATGAACATCCCCAACAATAAGAATATCATACTTTTTTCGACAAGATGAAGAGCAAAATTCAAACCTCCAATAATGATAGTTGGAATTTTTCCAATAGAATTGATGCTATGAACTTGAGATTGTTGCTCGAAAGTGTAACGTATGCTCATTACCATTAACATGAAAAGTGACATTGCCTTAGTTGAAATCAAGAGAAGCCCTCGCAGTATTCAAAAGGGTCTACCAAGGATAATCGATTTAGTATGGCCCTCAGAATATCAAGAATAACAAAGTCTCTAAGATAGTGACATTTGCAACCACGACAGCACATCCTCACAAATACCAAAAGGTATAGCAGCTTGATTTATCAACCATTTGCAAAGATATTTCAGAGGTGTCAACTTATTCAATTCAAGTCTCACGATATAAAGAGAGAGGCATAACACTAACACCGCTCCAAGATCACATAAAAGGTTTTAACATAGTTTCTTTTCATGGAGCATGGTATAATTGGTACCCCGATCTCCAAGTTTCTTTAGTATTCCACCTTTAAAAGTGTAATTAGCAAGCATGGTGGAAATTTCAGCCTCGCATCTTTCTTTTATTTGTAATGATATCCTTCAGATATTTAGCATAAGGGTTTACTTTAAGCATATCACGCTTATAGCGCATAGGTAAGAAGATAGGTCTAATCATTTCAGCAAAGCACTCAAAATCCTCATCATCCTTTGTCCCGATGGTTTAGGAGGAAAGGGCATGGGTTTTGAACCCATGGTTCTCTTTCTTTATCGTGCTTCCTAGCAACAAAATCTCTCTTATCTTAACGTTGATTCTTTGATTGTGGGTTATCAAGATCAACAAAGCAGTTCAATCTCTACATCATTATTATTGCTAGGTTGAGCATCAACTTGAACATTATCATTAGCATTATCACTAGGTTCATGTTCATCACCATATTGTGTTTCAAAGATCGAAATAGAAATGTTATTGGGATTCTCGTGTGTCTACAACAGGTTCACTAGAAGCATGCAAAGTCCTATCATTTTTCCTTTTCTTCTTTTAGAAGGACTAGGTGCATCTAAATTATTTTCCGAGAATCCTGCCGATTCTTTTAGCCTTTAGGATACAAAGGTTCTGAGTCATTCTACCAGCCTAGTAGCCACTCTAATGTAAAATCATGTTTACTATTTAATTCATCGAGCAACTCACTTTGAGCTTTAAGTACTTGCTCCGCTTGGTGGCAACCATAGAAGCATATTTGCTGATGAGTTTAAGTTCACCTTTAACTCTAGCCATATAATCACTCGCCGCCCTATCTCGAAAGCATTATTCTTTAATACTCTACCAATAAGCATTAAAACTTTCTTATGCTAGCCATAAAGTCATCAAATTCATCTAAGCATTGGCTATGAAATAGAGTAGACGGTATTTCAACTTTATCATATCCATAGAGAGAATTTACTTTACTACCTGTGGGTTATCAAGACAATGTGTTTCTTCAATGGGCGTATATTAAGACCATGTATTTCTTCAATAGGAGGTAAATTCTTAACATCTTCAGCTTTAATACTTTTTTCTTTCATTGATTTCTTTGACTCTTGCATATCTTCAGATCGAGAAATAGAACCCCTCTTCTTCGAGTTGGTTTAGGAATAGGCTAAAGAGTTGGCTCAATTGGCTCAGAATTGCCTTGGGAATTGGCTCAGAAGAGTCCAATTATTTTCATTGGTCAACATATTATTCAATAATAATTCAGCTTAGTCGATCGTTTCTTTCCCTGAAAACACAACCAACACAACTATCCAAGTGGTCCTTGAAGCATCGGTTAGTCGCTTATAAAAGATATCAAGTATTTCATTTTTCTTAAGAGGATGATCAGCAAAGCATTATATCGAGAAGCCTCCCCAAGCTTGTGGGAGACTCTCTTCTTCTATTTGCACAAAATTATATATTTCAAGGCAGCTTGTTTCTTATGAGCAGGAAATATTTAGCAGAGAAGTAATAAATCATATCCTCGGGGACTAACACAACTAGGATCAAGAGAATTAAACCAAGTTTTAGCATCACCCTTCAATGAGAATGGAAATATCTCAAGGATATAATAGTAGCTAGACTTCTCTCAAGATTAGAACATGTGGTGGCTATATCATTCAACTTGGTAAGATGTGCCACAACAGTTTCAGATTCATAGCCATAAAAAGGATTAGATTCAACCAAAGTAATTATCTCAGATCAACAGAGAATTCATAATCCTTATCAAGAATAAAGATAGGTGAAGTAGCAAAAGGTGGTCATATTTCATCCTAGCATCTCAGAGTTTTCTATTTAAGTTTAGCTAGTAATTCTTAAGATCACATCTATCATTGCAAGCAAAAAGATCTCTAGCAGCTTTTCACCCATAACTTAACCCTCGTGAACAACAAGCAATTCATACTTAGGGGAGAACCTTCATCATCACTATCATCAATAATTTTGTTTTCAATAATTTCATTCCTCTAACCCTAGCAGTTGTTCATCAAGATATTCACCTAATGGCACAGATTATCAAGCATAGAAGTAGTTTCATCATAGGTTGTTGGGGAACGAGTAATTTCAAAAAATTCCTATGCACACACAAGATCATGGTGATGTATAGCAACGAGAGGGAGTGTATCTTCATACCCTTGAAGATCGCTAAGCGGAGCGCTTATCAACGCTGTTGATGTAGTCAGACGCCTTCACGATCCGACCGATCCAAGTACCGAACGCACGGCACCTCCGAAGTTCGCGACACGCTCAGCTCGATGACGCCCTCGCTTTCTCGATCCAAAGAAGACAAAGTAGTAGATGAGTTCCGCAGCACGACTTCCGCTGCAGGACGGGTTGGTGAAGAAGATCTCCGAGGCTTCAGCCTTTAAGCACTACTGGGAACTATGACAGAGGATCACCTAGAGGACGGGGTCCGCAGACACGGCTTGGTGTTTCTTGATGTGTCTTTGTGCTAGCCCTACCCCTATTTATATGTTGAGCCTTGGGGTCGTAAACTTGGAGTAAAAGCCTCCACAAAGTCGGTTTCAATCGAAGTTAAGAGTCCTTCGACTCCAGGGCCAGACGCCAGGTTCCCGCTGCCCCGATTCCAGACGCCTGTGGACCCCGGCTTTGCCTCGGACTCGCAGAAACTTCCTTTTGCGCTTTCCAAAACCTTGTGGGCTTTCCCTTTGGCCCAAATAACGTGTTCTCGCACTCAAACATTTCGGAAACATCCGAACTCCTTCCGTGAATTCCGAACCCTTCCGGAGATCAAACACTATTATCCCATATATCAAACTTTATCTCCGATTCATTCCGAGTTCCTCGTCATGTCCATGATCTCATCCAGACTAACAACATTCGTTACCAACATGCATAACTCATATAATACTATATCGCCAACTAAACGTTGCGCAAGTGATTCTACGGTTCGAGAACTATGTAGACATGACCTAAAACCATTCTCGGTCAATAACCAATAGCGGGACCTCGATGCCCATATTGGTTCCTACATATTCTACTTAAGATCTTTATCGGTCAAACCGCATAACAACATACTTTGTTCCCTTTGTCATCGGTATATACTTGCCCGAGATTTGATCCTCGGTATCCAATACCTAGTTCAATCTTTAGCATCGCAAGTCTCTTTACTCATTTCAGAATACATCATCTCATAACTAACTCATTAGTTACATGCTTGCAAGGCTTAGGTGATGAGTATTACCGAGAGGGCCCGTAGATACCTCTCCTCGACAATCAAGTGACACAATCCTAATCTCAATTATGCCAACCTCAACATGTACCTTCTAAACACCTCAGAGCACCTTTATAATCACCCAGCTTATGTTGTGACGCTTGGTAGCACACAAAGTGTTCTTCCCAAAACGGAGTTGCACAATCTCATAGTTGTAGGAACTTTGTATAAGTCATGAAGAAAGCAATAGCAGATACTAAACGCATCAAGTGCTAGGCTAACAGTATGGGTTCATGTCAATCACATCATTCTCCTAATGATGTGATCTCGTTAATCAAATGACACTCTTTTGTCCATGGCTAGGAAACATAACCATCTCGATAAACGAGCTAGTCAAGTAGAGGCATACTTGTGACACTATGTTTGTCTATGTATTCACACATGTATTATGTTCTCGTTAATACAATTCTAGCATGAATAATAAACATTTATCATGAAACAAGGAAATAAATAATAACTTTATTATTGCCTCTAGGCATATTTCCTTCGGCCTCCCACTTGCACTAGAGTCAATAATCTAGTTCACATCATTATGTGATTTAACACCAATATTCATATCTCAGATATGATTAACACCTATAGTTCACATCATCATGTGACCAACACCCAAAGGGTTTACTAATGTGATCATGTTTTGCTCGTGAGAGAAGCTTAGTCAACGGGTCTCGCTACATTCTGAGCCGTATGTATTTTGCAAATATTCTATGTCTCAATGCTCGCACGGAGCTACTCTAGCCGCCTCCCACTTTCAATATGTATCCAGATTGAGACTTAGAGTCATTCGATCGCAGTAAAAGTTTGCACCGATGTAACTTTTTACAACAAACTCTTTTATCACCTCCATAATCGAGAAACATCTCCTTAGTCCTTACTAGGATATTCTTGATCAATGTCCGATCTACTCCAGATCACTATTGTCCTCCCTTGCCAAATTTAGAGCAAGGTATACAATTGGTCCGTACATAGCATAGCATACTTTATAGAACCTATGATCGAGGCATAGGGAATGACTTTTCATTCTCTTCCTATTTTCTGCGGGTCGTGGATTTGAGTCTTACTCAATTTCATACCTTGCAACAGTGCAAGAACTCTTCTTTCAAGATCGCTCCATTTTGAACTGCTTTTAGAAACTTGACATGTTCTGTGCTTTTAGAGTGAGCTTATCAAGCCGCCTAGATCTATCTCATGAGATCTTGAGGAACTCTATGTAAGTAGTCTTATCGAGGTATGTTTCATGAGCTAACTTAAGACACTCCTTTAGTTCTTTGCATAGACGCCATTATCTCCGATCAATAGCATTGTCATTCACATATACTTATCGAAATGCCAGAGTTCCCACTCACTTTCTTGTAAATACAGGCCTTTCCAAAAGTCTCAGATAAACCATATGCTTTGATCAACTCATCAAAGCCGATATTCCAACTCCGAGATGCTTGCACCACCATTGATGGATTGTTGAGCTTGCACACTTTGTTAGCATCTTTAGGATTGACAAAACTTTCTCGTTGCATCATATACAACTCTTCTTTAATAAATTCATTAAGGAATGCAGTTTTGACATCCATTTGCCGATTTCATAAAATGTGGCAATTGCTAACATGATTCTGGACAGACTTAAGCATCACTACGCTTGAGAAAATCTCATTGTAGTCAACACCTTGAACTTGTCAAAACCTTTTACAAGTCGAGCTATGTAGATAGTAACACTACTAGCAACGTCCATCATCCTCTTAAAGTTCCATTTATTTCTTATGGTTTGCCGATCATCCGCAAGTCCACCAAAGTCCACACTTTGTTCTCATACATGGATCATATCTCGATTTTATGGCCTCAAGCCATTTCGTGAATCTGCTCATGATCGCTTCCTCATAGTTCGTAGGTTCATCATGGTCTAGTAACATGACTTCACACGACATTACTACACCACTCCGGTGCGGATCTTACCGAAGACCCACGAGGTTCAGAGTAACTTGATCTCAAGTTTCATGATCAATATCATTAGCTTCCTCACTAATTGGTGTATTTGTCACACTAACTGATTTCTGATGATGAACTTTCCAATAAGGAGCGTATGCTTACCTCATCAAGTTCTACTTTCCTCCCACTCACTTCTTTCAAGAGAAACTCTTTCAGAAAGGATCCTAATTAGCAACGAAAATCTTCGCCTCAGATCTGTGATAGAAGGTGTACCCAACAGCTTTTTGGGTATTCTATGAAGACGCATTCGACGGTTTGAGCTTATCGATGAAACTTTTTCACATAAGCATCATAGCCCCAAACTTTAAGAAACGATAACTTGGGTTTCTTGCTAAACCATAGTTCATATGGTGTCGCCTCAACGGATTTAGATGGTGCCCTTAACGGAATGCAGCTGTCTTAATGCATAACCCCAAAATGACAATGGTAAATCAATAAGAGACATCATAGATCGCACCATATCCAATAAAGTGCGTTACGATGTTCGACACACCATAACGTGGTGTTCTTGTGGGCGTGAAACTTTTCCACATTGTTTTATATGAAGGCCAAACTCAGAACTCAAATATCCATCTCCATGATCAGATCGAGAAACTTTATTTTCTTGTTACGATGATTTTCCACTTCACTCAAATTTTTGAACCTTTCAACTATTTCTGCACTTATGTTTCATCAAGTAGATATACCAATATCCGTCAAATCATCTATGAAGGTCGAAAATAACGATATCTCGGCCATGAGCCTCAACACTCATCGCATACATCAAGATGTATTATTTCCAATAAGTCACTTGCTCGCCCATTGTTCCGAGAACGGAGTCTTAGTCATCTTGCCCATGAGGCATGGTTCGCAAGCATCAAGTGATTCATAATCAATGATTCCAAAATCCCATCAAGATGGAGTTTCTTCGCATGCTTTTACACCAATATGATTCCAAACGGAAGCGCTACACAAATAAGTTGCACTATCATTATTAACCTTGCATCTTTTGGCCTCATTATGAATATGTGTATTACTACGATCGAGATCCAACAAACCATTTTCATTGGTGTGTATGACCATAGAAGGATTTATTCATGTAAACAGAACAACAATTGTTCTCTAACTTAAATGAATAACTCGATTGCAATAAAAAACATGATCAAATCATATTCATGCTCAACGCAAAACACCAAATAACACTTATTTAGATTCAACACAAATCCTAAAAGTATAGGGAGGTGCGATGATGATTGTATCAATCTTGGAACCACTTCCAACAAACATCGCCACTTCACCCTCAACTAGTCTCTATTTATTCTGCAACCCCGCTTCAATTACTAATCTTAGCAACCTAACAAGTATCAAATACTCAGGGCTACTATAAACACTAGTAAGGCACACATCAATAACCTATATATCAAATATACACTTGTTCACTTTGCCATCCTTCTACCCACCAAAAATTCAGCATTTCCGCCCAAAGGACTATTTCCTTTGTGAAAGTGCAACTAATCCCGGTGGTTTTGGTAATTAATACAACATATATATCATTGAACTAATAGTTACTTGAGAATCATTTCGAGAATTTGATATGGGTATGGCAAGAATCAAGAAGTGGACCCTCAAAATGCTAAGGCAAGCATTGGCAAAAGCTCAAGACTCCATTTTTGGTTTAGTGATCCAAGATCACATTGAGTCCATAGGAAAGCCAATACTATTAAAAGGGGATGAGGTTATGATGATCCTGCCGTCAGTGCTTAGTGATACATCTCCTAAACTATCAACTTTCACCGCCATATACACTCATAAGTAGTCTCGGTCCCACCGATATTCCAAACTCACCACACCGAGATGAACCACTCACCATAAGCCAAACCCTAGTAAACTCGGATTTTCCGATTCTCAACTCGGTCTCACCGAAACATGAGTTGCCAAGCTTCAGAATCCTCACATCAAATCGGTGTCACCGAGATGATGAAGTCGGTCCCACCAAACTGCATGCTCTTGTCATTGCATCTAATCGGACTCACCGAGATTGTATTTTCGGTCCCACTAAAATCCCAACGCTCACATTATTTGAACTATCGGTCTCACCGAAGGTCAACTTCGGTCCCACCGAGATTGCTCAAATGTGTGTAACGGTTGATTTTGTGTGGAGGCTATTTATACCCCTCCACCCCTCTTCATTCGTGGAGAGAGCCATGAAAGAACTACCACTCCTACCTTACATTTCGAGAAGAGAACTACCTACCCTTGTGTTGAGATCAAGTTGCTCCACTCCCACCATATGAAGCTTGATCTCTAGCCTTCCCAAGTTGCTTTCCACTCAATCCTTTCTTCCACCACAGCCAAATCAATGAGGAGAGTTGAGTGTTGGGGAGCTCATCATTTGAAGCACAAGAGCAAGGAGTTCATCCTCATCTACTACATCTATTACCTTTTGGAGGGTGGTGCCTCCTAGATTGGTTAGGTGTCGCTGGGAGCCTCCACATCGAGATGTGGAGTTGAACCAAGAAGTTTGTAAGGGCAAGGAGATCGCTTACTGTGAAGATCTACCAGTAAGGCTATCCGTGGGCGAGGGCCATGATGGAATAGACAAGGTTGCTTTTTCAGGACCCTTCGGGTGGAGCCTCCGTGGACTCCGCACAAGCATTCTCCGGGGTTGAAGTTCCATCAACGTGGAAGTACGATAGCACCACCTATCGGAACCACGAGAAAAATCACCGCTGGCTCCAAAATTGTGTTTGCTTCTCCACCTCTTTACTACATGTGCAATTTACTTTTCCGCCTATACTCTAGAATTGCATGTGTAGGGTGATGCTTGACTTGATCATAATTGTGAATCTGCCAAAAACTGTTTTTGTCAAAAGGCAGAATTTTATATTGTCAAGTAGTCTAATCACCCCCTCTAGACATACTTTCGATCCTACAAGTGGTATCGAGCTTTGGTCTCCATTGTATTGGTTTATTGCATTGACTCCATAAGCTTGGTTTCACAACCTAGGAGAGTATGCGCCTAGTGAGGGTAATTTCAGAGAGGTCCTTACTTTGATGGTACAAATTTTGCTAGTTGAAGCATAAAATGAAAATGCATATTCTTGGTCATAACCCACCAAGATGGGGCATTATTTGTGTTGGTATGCAAGGTGAATTCTTCGAGGAAGGAAAAGTTCGGATCGCGGTTACAATGAAAGAATTGCGGATGTTGCAAAACAATGCTCAAGCTTTGACATTTCTTCAATGCCTTGTGTCCCAAGGAGTTCAACAAAATCAGCCGCCTTGAGAATGCAAAAGAGATTTGGGATACTTGGTTGAAATGCATGAAGGTACCGAGTCCGTGAAGGAATCAAAGCTAGATATTCTTCAAGGTCAACTTGACAAGTTCAAGATGAAGGATGGTGAAGGAGTCAAATGTACTCTAGGCTCTCATCACAAATGAGATTGCCGGCTTAGGAAGCGAAGAAATGACCGATCGATTCATCATCAAGAAGATTCTCAGAGCTTGGATGGAAAGTATGACACCGTGCACTTTGATCCAAATGATGCCAAACTACAAGAATCTCAAGCCAACCGTCATTGGAAGAATTGTTGTTCATGAGATGACACTTAAGGATAAGGAAGAGCTTCACAACAAGTCAAGTGGTGCTTACAAAGCTACAAGTGATGCTCCCACAACCTCAAGTGACATCAAAGTCAAAGAATTCAGGGTGTGATACCTTGGGGCCTTTAGCCATGAAGCATCTTCCAATTCCCTCATTTGGTGAATCAAATAAGTCGAGGAGTTGGAGTTGGAGGATACGAGAGCAAGACCGCAACACCTTCATCTTGACTGTAGTCGGAGTTGGAGTGATAGCTTCTTTCGGATTGATTGTCGGAGTCGGAGCCGGAGACCCATTCACCTACATGAGCTTGATGTTTTCTTCTTGTGTACCTCCTTGATGACTTGTCTTTCCTCTCCTAATCCTTGCTTCTTCGAGAGGGTCTTCGCTCATAACGATCATCTCTACTCCTTCTCTTTCCGAGGTGACTCATCTCTTGAGCTTCTTCTTCTTGGAGATTCTTCTTCTCTTGTGGGGAGTCGACACTCATTTGAGTAGTGTCCGGTCTTCCACAATTGTAGCAGCTTCGATCACGACTAGAAGATCTCTTTTCATCATATGATCTAGACTTTGAGCTTCTCTTTTGCCTCTATTCTTGTAGAATTTGTTGAAGTTTTGACCATTAGGCTTATCCCTTCATTGGAAACTAACTTGTCACTTGAGGTTGTGGGAGCATCACTTGTAGCTTTGTAAGCACCACTTGACTTGTTGTGAAGCTCTTCCTTATCCTTAAGTGTCATCTCATGAGCAACAATTCTTCCAATGACTTCGTTGGCTTGAGATTCTTGTAGTTTGGCATCATTTGGATCAAAGTGCACACGGTGTCATACTTTCCATCCAAAGCTCGAGAATCTTCTTGATGATGAATCGGTCGGTCATTTCTTCGCTTCCTAAGCCGGCAATCTCATTTGTGATGAGAGCAAGCCTAGAGTACATTTCAGCGACTCCTTCACCTTCCTTCATCTTGAACTTGTCAAGTTGACCTTGAAGAACATCTAGCTTTGATTCCTTCACGGACTCGTACCTTCGCATTTCAACCAAAGTATCCCAAATCTCTTTGCATTCTCAAGACGGCTGATTTTGTTGAACTCCTCAGACACAAGGCATTGAAGAGAATGTCACAAGCTTGAGCATTGTTTTGCAACATCCGCAATTCTTCCGCTAGAAGCCATGATCCGGAACTTTTCCTTCCTCAAGAATTCACCTTGCATACCAACACAAATAATGCCCCATGCGGCTGGGTTATGGCCAAGAATATGCATTTTCATTTTATGCTTCCAACTAGCAAAGTTTGTACCATCAAAGTAAGGACCTCTACGAAAATTACCCTCACTAGACGCCATACTCTCCTAGGTTGTGAAACCAAGCTTATGGAGTCCAATTCAATGGAAACCAATACAATGGAGACCAAAGCTCTGATACCACTTGTAGGATCGAAGTATGTCTAGAGGGGGGTGATTAGACTACTTGACAATATAAAATTCTGCCTTTTGATAAAGAACAGTTTTTGCAGATTCACAATTATGATCAAGTCAAGCATCACCCTACACATGCAATTCTAGAGTATAGGCAGCAGAAAGTAAATTGCACATGTAGTAAAGAGAGGTGGAGAAGAGCAAAGGCAATTTTGGAGACGCGTGATTTTTCTCATGGTTCCGATAGGTGGTGCTATCGCATTTCCACTTTGATGGAGACTTCAACCCACGGAGGGTAACGGCTGCGAGAGTCCACGGAGGGCTCCACCCACGAAGGGTCCACGAAGAAGCAACCTTGTCTATTCCATCATGGCCCACGCCCACGGAGGGCTAGCCTTACTCGTAGATCTTCACGAAGTAGGCGATCTCCTTGCCCTTACAAACTTCTTGGTTCAACTCCACATCTCGACGGAGGCTCCCAAGCGACACCTAACCAATCTAGGAGGCACCACCCTCCAAAAGGTAATAGATGTTGTTGATGATGATGAACTCCTTGCTCTTGTGCTTCAAATGATAATCTCCCCAACACTCAACTCTCCTCACCGATTGGACTGTGGTGGAAGAAAGGATTGTGTGGAAAGCAACTTGGGAAGGCTAGAGATCAAGCTTCATATGGTGGGAGTGGAGCAACTTGATCTCAACACAAGGGTAGGTAGTTCTCTTCTCGAAATGTAAGGTAGGAGTGGTAGTTCTTTCGATGGCTCTCTCCACTAATGAAGAGGGGTGGAGGGTATTTATAGCCTCCACACAAAATCCAACTGCTATAATACATTTGACCAATCTCGTGGGACCGGTTGACAACTCGGTGAGACCGATAGTTCAAATAATGTGAACGTTGGGATTTTCGTGGGACCGAAAATACAATCTCGATTAGTCCGATTCGCAATGACAAGAGCATGCCAATTTCGGTGGGCCGATTTCATCATCTCGGTGACACCGATTTGATGATGTATGTCATGTAAGCTTGGCAACTCATATTTCGTGAGACCGAGTTCGAATCGGAAAATTCGAGTTTTCTAGGGTTTGGCTTTATGGCTGAGGTGGTTCATCTCGTGTGATCGAGTTTGGAATATCGGTGGGACCGAGATTACTTATGAGTGTATATGGCAGGAAAGTTGCTGATAGTTTAGGAGATGTATCACTAAGCACTTGAGCAACCAGATCATCATCATAACCTCATCCCTTTTAATAGTATTGGCTTTCCTATGGACTCAATGTGATCTTGGATCACTAAACCAAAATGGAGTCTTGAGCTTTTGCCAATGCTTGCCTTAGCATTTTGAGGGGTCCACTTCTTCGCCCTTGCCATACCCATATCAACGAACTCTCTCAAATAATTCTCAAGTAACTATTAGTTCAATGATATATATGTTGTTATTAATTACCAAAACCACCCGGGGATTAGTTGCACTTTCACCTTTGCTTGTCCTCAAGCAATTCAGTAGATAAACTGAAACTGATAAAGAAAAACTTTTACAAACTCTGTTTGCTCTTGTTGTTGTAAATATGTAAAGCCAGCATTCAAGTTTTCAGCAAAGATTATGAATTAACCACATTCACAATAACACTTAGGTCTCATATTTACTCATGTCAACGGCATAATCAGCTAGCGAGCAATAATAATAAAACTCGGATGACAACACTTTCTCAAAACAATCATGATATGATATGACAAAATGGTATCTCGCTAGCCCTTTCTGAGACCGCAAAACATAAATACAGAGCACCTTTAAAGATCAAGGACTGACTAAACATTGTAATTCATGGTAAAATAGATCCAGTCAAGTCATACCCAATATAAACTAGTAGTAATGCATGCAAATGACAGCGTGCTCTCCAGCAGGTGCTTTTTAATGAGAGGGTGATGACTTAACATAAAAGTAAATAGATAGGCCCTTCGCAGAGAGAAGCAGGGATCTGTAGAGGTGCCAGAGCTCGATTTTAAAATAGAGATGAATAACATTTTGAGCGGTATACTTTCACTGTCAACGCAACAACTATAAGATGGCGATATCTTCCATGCTACATACATATAGTCGGTCCCCAAATAGAATGGTAAAGTTTATACTCCCCCACCACCAACAAGCACACTCCACGGCCATCCGAAACAACGGGGTATCGTCCATACCAACAACAGTCCTGGGGGAGTTTTGTTTTAATTATTTTGATTTGCTTTGATCTTTTTGATCATGGGACTGGGCATCCCGGTTACTGGCCATTTTCTCGTGAATGAGGAGCGGAGTCCACTCCTCTTGAAAATAACCCACCTAGCATGGAAGATACAGACAGCCCTAGTTGAAACATGAGCTGCTCGAGCATACAAAACAGAATTTCATTTCAAGGTTTGGAGTTTGGCACATACAAATTTACTTGGAATGGCAGGTAGATACCGCATATAGGAAGGTATGGTGGACTCATATGGAATAACTTTGGGGTTTATGGAGTTTGGATGCACAAGCAGTATTCCCGCTTAGTACAGGTGAAGGCTAGCAAAAGACTGGGAAGCGACCAACTGAGAGAGCGATAACAGTCATGAACATGCACTAAAATTAATCTACACCAGGTGCAAGCATGAGTAGGATATAATCCACCATGAACATAAATATCGTGAAGGCTATGTTGATTTTGTTTCAACTACATGCGTGAACATGTGCCAAGTCGAGTCACTCAATTCATTCAAAGGAGGATACCATCCCATCATACCACATCACAATCATTTTAATAGCATGTTGGCACGCAAGGTAAACCATTATAAGCTCCTAGCTAATTAAGCATGGCATAAGCAACTATAATCTCTAAATGTCATTGCAAATATGTTTACTTCATAATAGGCTGAATCAGGAACGATGAACTCATCATATTTACAAAAACAAGAGAGGTCGAGTTCATACCAGCTTTTCTCATCTCAATCAGTTCGTCATATATTGTCATTATTTCCTTTCACTTGCACGACCGAACGGTGTGGATAATAATAATAGTGCACATGCATTGGACTAAGCTGGAATCTGCAAGCATTCAATTCAAGAGAGAAGACAAAGTAATATGGGCTCTAAGTTAAATCAACAATCATGCATATGAGAGCCACTAAAAATTTTCATTATGGTCTTCTCCTCTCAACGCCAAAGGAAAGAAAAGTAATAAAACTATTTACACGGGAAAGCTCCCAACAAGTAAAAGAAGAACAAGAAATCTTTTTGGGTTTTCATTTTAATTTCTACTACAAGTATGGAAATTAAACTAACTAATTTTTTTGGTTTTTCTTAAGGTTTATCAAACACACAAGAAGAAGGCTAGAAAAGAAAATAAACTAGCATGGATAATACTATGAAAGAGTATGAGCACCGACAACTAGAATAGTGTGTGAACATGAATGTAAAGTCGGTGAGAAATATGTACTCCCCCAAGCTTAGGCTTTTGGCCTAAGTTAGGCTAATGCCAAGGATAGCCTGGCTGATATCCGGAGTTATAACAGGGGTCATACTGAGATGCAGCAGTAATGCCTCCCGAGCTGCGCATGATGGCGAGCTGCCTCCGCCTCCTCTCGTGTTCGGCTGCCTCCTCCCTGGTAACAACATATCTTCGTTTTTCCTGGTAATCAAAAAGGGAAGGAGCAAGGAGAGTAACATGGACAACGCAACGTCTGTCAAAGATTAGTCGATACTGGAGGAATTGTTCATTCCTCACAAGAAAACGGTGCCTAACCATAGCGTCAAAATCTAAATAAGCGGGAGGCAACACCATATCACCCTCACGTGGGGAGATACCAAGATAATTAGCAACACGGGTCGCATAAATCCCTCCAAATAAATCTCCAGATATACCATTATTATGCATCCTATGTGCAACTATTGCCCCCAAGTTGTAATCTTTATTACCTAATACAGCACTCTTGAGGACACAAAGATCAAGGACACACATGTGACATGCTTCATCTTTACCGTTAATGCATCTACCAATGAAGAGAGCAAAATAATGTATAGCAGGAAAATGAATGCTCCCTATGGTAGCTTGTGATATGTCCCTAGATTCGCCCATAGTGATACTAGCAAGAAAGTCTTTATATTCAGATTTGTGGGGTTCATGAACATTGCCCCACTGCGGGAGTTTGCAAGCAGTAGTAAAATCTTCTAGGTCCATGGTATAAGATTCATCATAAATATCAAATAGGACATTCTGAGAATTACGCGAAGATGAAAATTTAAACCTTCTCACGAATGAATCGGTCAATTGGTAGTACTGAGGACACTTATCTTGTATGAAGTCCTCAAGATCGGCATTACGCACATATGCGTCAAATTCATCCTTAATGCATGTATTGACCATAAAATCCTCTGACGGCCATTCACAAGCCCGCACTTCTGCTTCCCTTGGTGGTTCATCGTCTTGCTCGCGCATAGCACGCCTAGGTCCTCTCTTAGTTGAGGAACCACCTTGGTACATTCTCCTGGACATATTTCTCTGAAAAATTCCTGAATTTTTTTGTAACTTCAAAATAAAAGTGAATCAAACTAAACAAGATTGATAGCAACTACTCCCGCAAGTGCCTAGGGCCTATATCATGCATTAGAATTACTTGGGACCTCATAAATTTGACATGCAAGCTCAAGAACAGGGTCACCTATACAGCAAAAAATTGCAATGAATAAAGCACGAGAACAAAATCTAATTGGACCAATGGAGGAGTCACATACCAAGCAACAATCTACCAAAGCAGTTTTGTGAATGGAGCTTTGAGCAAAGAGATCGAAAATCGCAGCAAAATGAGCTAGAACTCGTGCTTGAGCTAGATGGGGATTTTTTTGGGAGGAAGATGGAGTGTGTGGGTGCAAGAATAAGTGGAGGGGGGCCACCATGGGCCCACGAGACAGGGGCACGCCAGGGGAGGGCGCGCCCCACCCTCGTGGCTGTGTGCTTGCCCCCCATCGTGTTCTCAAGCCTAAAATCCTCAAATATTCCATAAAAATCATACTAAATTTGCAGGCATTTGGAGCACTTTTATTTTCAGGATATTTTTGTTGCACGGATAATTCAGAAATCGACAGATAATACTATTTTTGCTTTATTTATTCTAAATAATAGAAAGTAAAAAGAGGGTATAGAAGGTTGTGCCTTCTAGTTACAATCTCATGATCATCACAATGAATCCACTAACAAGGTTGATCAAGTCATGTTAACAAACTCATTCCAATAACACGTAACCGGAGAAATTTTGAATAACACTAGGTTACCTCAACAGGATATGAACATCCCCAACAATAAGAATATCATACTTTTTCTTGACAGATGAAGAGCAAAATTCAAAACCTCCAATAATGATAGTTGGAATTTTTCCAATAGAATTGATGCTATGAACTTGAGATTGTTTCTCGAAAGTGTACCGTATGCTCATTACCATTAACATGAAAAGTGACATTGCCTTTGTTGCAATCAATAACAGCCCCGCAGATTCAAAAGGGTCTACCAAGGATAATCGACATACTATCGCCCTCGTGAATATCAAGAATAACAAAGTCTGTTAAGATAGTGACATTTGCAACCACGACAGCACATCCTCACAAATACCAAAAGGTATAGCAGTTGATTTATCAACCATTTGCAAAGATATTTCAGTAGGTGTCAACTTATTCAATTCAAGTCTACGATATAAAGAGAGAGGCATAACACTAACACCGGCTCCAAGATCACATAAAGCAGTTTTAACATAGTTTCTTTTCATGGAGCATGGTATAATTGGTACCCCTGGATCTCCAAGTTTCTTTAGTATTCCACCTTTAAAAGTGTAATTAGCAAGCATGGTGGAAATTTCAGCTTCCGGTATCTTTCTTTTATTTGTAATGATATCCTTCAGATATTTAGCATAAGGGTTTACTTTAAGCATATCGCTTAAGTTTATAGGTAAGAAGATAGGTCTAATCATTTCAGCAAAGCACTCAAAATCCTCATCATCCTTTGTCCTGGATGGTTTAGGAGGAAAGGGCATGGGTTTTTGAACCCATGGTTCTCTTTCTTTATCGTGCTTCCTAGCAACAAAATCTCTCTTATCTTAACGTTGATTCTTTGATTGTGGGTTATCAAGATCAACAGCAGGTTCAATCTCTACATCATTATTATTGCTAGGTTGAGCATCAACTTGAACATTATCATTAGCATTATCACTAGGTTCATGTTCATCACCATATTGTGTTTCAAAGATCGTAAATAGAAATGTTATTGGGATTCTCAGGTGTGTCTACAACAGGTTCACTAGAAGCATGCAAAGTCCTATCATTTTTCCTTTTCTTCTTTTTTAGAAGGACTAGGTGCATCTAAATTATTTCTCTGAGAATCCTGCTCGATTCTCTTAGGGTGGCCTTTAGGATACAAAGGTTCCTGAGTCATTCTACCAGTTCTAGTAGCCACTCTAACAGAAAAATCATGTTTACTATTTAATTCATCGAGCAACTCACTTTGAGCTTTAAGTACTTGCTCCGCTTGAGTGGCAACCATAGAAGCATATTTGCTGATGAGTTTAAGTTCACCTTTAACTCTAGCCATATAATCACTCAAGCGTCCTATCTCGAAAGCATTATTCTTTAATTCTCTACCAACATAAGCATTAAAACTTTCTTATCTAGCCATAAAGTCATCAAATTCA
Source organism: Aegilops speltoides (assembly GCA_021437245.1). NCBI lineage: Eukaryota > Viridiplantae > Streptophyta > Magnoliopsida > Poales > Poaceae > Aegilops > Aegilops speltoides. Next base: position 16,312 of record JAHHZJ010002714.1, on the reverse strand, counting down.
TCTAAGCATTGGCTATGAAATTTAGTAGACGGTATTTCAACTTTATCATATCCATAGAGAGAATTTACCTTTACTACCTGTGTCGGGTTATCAAGACAATGTGTTTCTTCAATGGGCGGTATATTAAGACCATGTATTTCTTCAATAGGAGGTAAATTCTTAACATCTTCAGCTTTAATACCTTTTTCTTTCATTGATTTCTTTGACTCTTGCATATCTTCAGGACTGAGAAATAGAACACCCCTCTTCTTCGGAGTTGGTTTAGGAATAGGCTAAAGAGTTGGCTCAATTGGCTCAGGAATTGCCTTGGGAATTGGCTCAGGAAGAGTCCAATTATTTTCATTGGTCAACATATTATTCAATAATAATTCAGCTTAGTCGACTGTTCTTTCCCTGAAAACACAACCAACACAACTATCCAAGTGGTCCTTGGAAGCATCGGTTAGTCCATTATAAAAGATATCAAGTATTTCATTTTTCTTAAGAGGATGATCAGCAAAGCATTATATCGGAGAAGCCTCCCCAAGCTTGTGGGAGACTCTTCTTCTATTTGCACAAAATTATATATTTCCTCAAGGCAGCTTGTTTCTTATGAGCAGGAAATATTTAGCAGAGAAGTAATAAATCATATCCTGGGGACTACGCACACAACTAGGATCAAGAGAATTAAACCAAGTTTTAGCATCACCCTTCAATGAGAATGGAAATATCTCAAGGATATAATAGTAGCGAGACTTCTCAGCATTAGTAAACAGGGTGGCTATATCATTCAACTTGGTAAGATGTGCCACAACAGTTTCAGATTCATAGCCATAAAAAGGATTAGATTCAACCAAAGTAATTATCTCAGGATCAACAGAGAATTCATAATCCTTATCAAGAATAAAGATAGGTGAAGTAGCAAAAGGTGGTCATATTTCATCCTAGCATTCGAGTTTTCTATTTAAGTTTAGCTAGTAATTTCTTAAGATCACATCTATCATTGCAAGCAAAAAGATCTCTAGCAGTTTCTTCACCCATAACTTAACCCTCAGGAACAACAAGCAATTCATACTTAGGGGGAGAACCTTCATCATCACTATCATCAATAATTTTGTTTTCAATAATTTCATTCCTCTAACCCTAGCAAGTTGTTCATCAAGATATTCACCTAATGGCACAAGATTATCAAGCATAGAAGTAGTTTCATCATAGGTTGTTGGGGAACGAGTAATTTCAAAAAATTCCTATGCACACACAAGATCATGGTGATGTATAGCAACGAGAGGGAGTGTATCTTCATACCCTTGAAGATCGCTAAGCGAAGCGCTTATCAACGCTGTTGATGTAGTCAGACGCCTTCACGATCCGACCGATCCAAGTACCGAACGCACGGCACCTCCGAAGTTCTCGCACACGCTCAGCTCGATGACGCCCTCGCTTTCTCGATCCAAAGAAGACAGCGGCGTAGTAGATGAGTTCCGCAGCACGACGGCGTGGCGACGGTGTTGGTGAAGGACACTCCGCAGGCTTCGCTTAAGCACTACGGAAACTATGACAGAGGATAAACTAGAGGGACGGGGTTGCCGCACACGGCTTGGTGTTTCTTGATGTGTCTTTGGTGCTAGCCCTACCCTCTATTTATATGTTGAGCCTTGGGGTCGAAACTTGGAGTAAAAGCCTCCACAAAGTCGGTTTCACCCGAAGGTAAGAGTCCTTCTCGACTCAGGGCGACGCCAGGTTCCCTGCTCGACCTGACGCCAGGACCTCGGCGTTTGGCCCCTCGGACTCGCAAAACTTCCTTTGCGCTTTCCAAAACCTTGTGGGCTTTCCCTTTGGCCCAAATAACGGTTCTCGCACTCCAAACATTTCGGAAACATCCGAACCCCTTCCGTGAATTCGAACCCTTCCGGAGATCAAACACTATTATCCCATATATCAAACTTTATCTCCGGACCATTCCGGAGTTCCTCGTCATGTCCATGATCTCATCCAGACTCAACAACATTCGTTACCAACATGCATAACTCATATAATACTATATCGTCAACTAAACGTTAAGCGTATGGATTCTACGGTTCGAGAACTATGTAGACATGACCTAAAACCATTTCGGTCAATAACCAATAGCGGACCTGGATGCCCATATTGGTTCCTACATATTCTACGAAGATCTTTATCGGTCAAACCGCATAACAACATACTTTGTTCCTTTGTCATCGGTATGTTACTTGCCCGAGATTTGATCCTCGGTATCCAATACCTAGTTCAATCTCGCTACGGCAAGTCTCTTTACTCATTTCGTAATACATCATCTCATAACTAACTCATTAGTTACATGCTTGCAAGGCTTAGGTGATGAGTATTACCGAGAGGGCCCGAGATACCTCTCCGACAATCAAGTGACAAATCCTAATCTCAATTATGCCAACCCAACATGTACCTTCGAAACACCAGAGAGCACCTTTATAATCACCCAGTTATGTTGTGACGCTTGGTAGCACACAAAGTGTTCTTCCGTAAACGGAGTTGCACAATCTCATAGTTGTAGGAACTTTGTATAAGTCATGAAGAAAGCAATAGCAGATACTAAACGATCAAGTGCTAGGCTAATGAATGGGTCATGTCAATCACATCATTCTCCTAATGATGTGATCTCGTTAATCAAATGACAACTCTTTTGTCCATGGCTAGGAAACATAACCATCTCTCGATAAACGAGCTAGTCAAGTAGAGGCATACTTGTGACACTATGTTTGTCTATGTATTCACACATGTATTATGTTTCCTGTTAATACAATTCTAGCATGAATAATAAACATTTATCATGAAACAAGGAAATAAATAATAACTTTATTATTGCCTCTAGGCATATTTCCTTCAGCCTCCCACTTGCACTAGAGTCAATAATCTAGTTCACATCATTATGTGATTTAACACCAATATTCATATCTCAGATATGATTAACACCCATAGTTCACATCATCATGTGACCAACACCCAAAGGGTTTACTAAGGTGTGATCATGTTTTGCTCGTGAGAGAAGCTTAGTCAACGGGTCTGTCACATTCAGAGCCGTATGTATTTTGCAAATATTCTATGTCTACAATGCTCGCACGGAGCTACTCTAGCTAACCGCTCCCACTTTCAATATGTATCCAGATTGAGACTTAGAGTCATTCGATCAAGTAAAAGTTTGCACCGATGTAACTTTTACAACAAACTCTTTTATCACCTCCATAATCGAGAAACATCTCCTTAGTCCTTACTAAGGATATTCTTGACCAATGTCCAAAGGATCTACTCCTAGATCACTATTGTCCTCCCTTGCCAAATTTAGAGCAAGGTATACAATTGGTCCGGTACATAGCATAGCATACTTTATAGAACCTATGATCGAGGCATAGGGAATGACTTTTCATTCTCTTCCTATTTTCTCATTGTGGTCGGGATTTGAGTCTTACTCAATTTCATACCTTTGCAACACAGCAAGAACTCTTTCTTTGATCTGCTCCATTTTGAACTACTTCAAAATCTTGACAAGGTATGTACTTTTGAAAAACTTATCAAGCGCCTTGATCTATCTCAATAGATCTTGATGCTCAATATGTAAGTAGTTTTATCGAGGTATTTCTTTTAAAGAACTCCTTTAAAACACTCCTTTATGCTTTGCAGAATAATTCTACATTATTTCCGATCAATAATATGTCATTCACATATACTTATCGTAAATGTCAGAGTGCTCCCACTCACTTTCTTGTAAATACAGGCCTTTCCAAAAGTCTCAGATAAACCATATGCTTTGATCAACTCATCAAAGCGTATATTCCAACTCCGAGATGCTTGCACCAGTCCATTGATGGATTGTTGAGCTTGCACACTTTGTTAGCATCTTTAGGATTGACAAAACTTTCTGGTTGCATCATATACAACTCTTCTTTAATAAATTCATTAAGGAATGCAGTTTTGACATCCATTTGCCGATTTCATAAAATGTGGCAATTGCTAACATGATTCGGACAGACTTAAGCATCACTACAGCTTGAGAAAATCTCATTGTAGTCAACACCTTGAACTTGTCAAAACCTTTTGCATAAGTCGAGCTTTGTAGATAGTAACACTACTATCAACGCCCATCTTCCTCTTAAAGATCCATTTATTTCTTATGGTTTGCCGATCATCGGCAAGTCCACCAAAGTCCACACTTTGTTCTCATACATGGATCATATCTCAGATTTTATGGCCTCAAGCCATTTCGTGAATCTGGGCTCATGATCGCTTCCTCATAGTTCGTAGGTTCATCATGGTCTAGTAACATGACTTCCGAACACGATTACTACACCACTGCGCGGATCTTACTCGAAGACCTACGAGGTTCTGAGTAACTTGATCTGAAGTTTCATGATCAATATCATTAGCTTCCTCACTAATTGGTGTATTTGTCACACTTAACTGATTTCGTGATGAACTACTTTCCAATAAGGGAGCAGTACAGCCATACCTCATCAAGTTCTACTTTCCTCCCACTCACTTCTTTCAAGAGAAACTCCTTCTCTAGAAAGGATCCGAATTTAGCAACGAAAATCTTGCCCTCAGATCTGTGATAGAAGGTGTACCCAACAGTTTCTTTTGGGTATTCTATGAAGACGCACTTCTCCGATTTGGGTTTGAGCTTATCAGGATGAAACTTTTTCACATAAGCATCATAGCCCCAAACTTTAAGAAACGACAACTTGGGTTTCTTGCTAAACCATAGTTCATATGGTGTCGTCTCAACGGATTTAGATGGTGCCCTTTTAACGTGAATGCAGCTGTCTCTAATGCATAACCCCAAAATGACAATGGTAAATCAATAAGAGACATCATAGATCGCACCATATCCAATAAAGTGCGGTTACGATGTTCGGACACACCATAACGTTGTGGTGTTCTGTGGCGGAATCGTGAAACTTTTCCACATTGTTTTATATGAAGGCCAAACTCAGAACTCAAATATCCATCTCCATGATCAGATCAGAGAAACTTTATTTTCTTGTTACGATGATTTTCCACTTCACTCAAATTCTTTGAACCTTTCAACTATTTCAGACTTATGTTTCATCAAGTAGATATACCAATATCTGCTCAAATCATCTATGAAGGTCGAAAATAACGATACCGCCATGAGCCTCAACACTCATCGGATCGCATACATCAAGATGTATTATTTCCAATAAGTCAGCTTGCTCGCTCCATTGTTCCGGAGAACGGAGTCTTAGTCATCTTGCCCATGAGGCATGGTTCGCAAGCATCAAGTGATTCATAATCAAGTGATTCCAAAATCCCATCAGCATGGAGTTTCTTCGTGCGCTTTACACCAATATGACCTAAACGGCAGTGCCACAAATAAGTTGCACTATCATTATTAACCTTGCATCTTTTGGCCTCAATATTATGAATATGTGTATTACTACGATCGAGATCCAACAAACCATTTTCATTGGTGTGTATGACCATAGAAGGTTTTATTCATGTAAACAGAACAACAATTGTTCTCTAACTTAAATGAATAACCGTATTGCAATAAACATGATCAAATCATATTCATGCTCAACGCAAACACCAAATAACACTTATTTAGATTCAACACAAATCCCAAAAGTATAGGGAGTGTGCGATGATGATTGTATCAATCTTGGAACCACTTCCAACAAACATCGTCACTTCACCCTCAACTAGTCTCTATTTATTCTGCAACTCCCGTTTCGAATTACTAATCTTAGCAACCGAACAAGTATCAAATACTCAGGGGCTACTATAAACACTAGTAAGGCACACATCAATAACCTATATATCAAATATACACTTGTTCACTTTGCCATCCTTCTTACCCACCAAAAAATTCAGGGCATTTCCGCTTCCAGTGACCATTTCCTTTGTGAAAGTGCAACTAATCCCCGGGTGGTTTTGGTAATTAACAACAACATATATATCATTGAACTAATAGTTACTTGAGAATCATTTCAGAGAATTCAGTGATATGGGTATGGCAAGAACTGAAGAAGTGGACCCCTCAAAATGCTAAGGCAAGCATTGGCAAAAGCTCAAGACTCCATTTTTGGTTTAGTGATCCAAGATCACATTGAGTCCATAGGAAAAGCCAATACTATTAAAAGGGGATGAGGTTATGATGATGATCTGGTTGCTCAAGTGCTTAGTGATACATCTCCTAAACTATCAAGAACTTTCACCGCCATATACACTCATAAGTAGTCTCGGTCCCACCGATATTCCAAACTCACCACACCGAGATGAACCACCTCAGCCATAAGCCAAACCCTAGTAAACTCGGATTTTCCGATTCAACTCGGTCTCACCGAAACATGAGTTGCCAAGCTTCAGAATCCTTCACATCAAATCGGTGTCACCGAGATGATGAAGTCGGTCCCACCAAACTGGCATGCTCTTGTCATTGCACTAATCGGACTCACCGAGATTGTATTTTCGTCCCACTGAAAATCCCAACGCTCACATTATTTGAACTATCGGTCTCACCGAGTTGTCAACTTCGGTCCCACCGAGATTGCTCAAATGTGTGTAACGGTTGGATTTTGTGTGGAGGCTATTTATACCCTCCACCCCTCTTCATTCGTGGAGAGAGCCATCGAAAGAACTACCACTCCTACCTTACATTTCGAGAAGAGAACTACCTACCCTTGTGTTGAGATCAAGTTGCTCCACTCCCACCATATGAAGCTTGATCTCTAGCCTTCCCAAGTTGCTTTCCACTCAATCCTTTCTTCCACCACAGCCAAATCAATGAGGAGAGTTGAGTGTTGGGGAGATTATCATTTGAAGCACAAGAGCAAGGAGTTCATCATCATCTACAACATCTATTACCTTTGGAGGGTGGTGCCTCCTAGATTGGTTAGGTGTCGCTGGGAGCCTCCGCCATCGAGATGTGGAGTTGAACCAAGAAGTTTGTAAGGGCAAGGAGATCGCCTACTGTGAAGATCTACCCCGAGTAAGGCTAGCCTCCGTGGGCGTGAGGCCATGATGGAATAGACAAGGTTGCTTCTTCGTGGACCCTTCGTGGGTGGAGCCTCCGTGGACTCTCGCAGCCGCTACCCTCCGTGGGTTGAAGTCTCCATCAACGTGGAAGTACGATAGCACCACCTATCGGAACCACGAGAAAAATCACCGCGTCTCCAAAATTGTGTTTGCTCTTCTCCACCTCTCTTTACTACATGTGCAATTTACTTTCCGCTGCCTATACTCTAGAATTGCATGTGTAGGGTGATGCTTGACTTGATCATAATTGTGAATCTGCCAAAAACTGTTCTTTGTCAAAAGGCAGAATTTTTATATTGTCAAGTAGTCTAATCACCCCCTCTAGACATACTTTCGATCCTACAAGTGGTATCGAGCTTTGGTCTCCATTGTATTGGTTTCCATTGTGTTGACTCCATAAGCTTGGTTTCACAACCTAGGAGAGTATGGCGCCTAGTGAGGGTAATTTCAGAGAGGTCCTTACTTTGATGGTACAAATTTTGCTAGTTGGAAGCATAAAATGAAAATGCATATTCTTGGTCATAACCCAGCCGCATGGGGCATTATTTGTGTTGGTATGCAAGGTGAATTCTTCGAGGAAGGAAAAGTTCCGGATCGCGAAGCTACAATGAAAGAATTGCGGATGTTGCAAAACAATGCTCAAGCTTTTGACATTCTCTTCAATGCCTTGTGTCCCAAGGAGTTCAACAAAATCAGCCGTCTTGAGAATGCAAAAGAGATTTGGGATACTTTGGTTGAAATGCATGAAGGTACCGAGTCCGTGAAGGAATCAAAGCTAGATATTCTTCAAGGTCAACTTGACAAGTTCAAGATGAAGGATGGTGAAGGAGTCGCTGAAATGTACTCTAGGCTTGCTCTCATCACAAATGAGATTGCCGGCTTAGGAAGCGAAGAAATGACCGACCGATTCATCATCAAGAAGATTCTCAGAGCTTTGGATGGAAAGTATGACACCGTGTGCACTTTGATCCAAATGATGCCAAACTACAAGAATCTCAAGCCAACCAAGTCATTGGAAGAATTGTTGCTCATGAGATGACACTTAAGGATAAGGAAGAGCTTCACAACAAGTCAAGTGGTGCTTACAAAGCTACAAGTGATGCTCCCACAACCTCAAGTGACAAGTTAGTTTCCAATGAAGAGATAAGCCTAATGGTCAAGAACTTCAACAAATTCTACAAGAATAGAGGCAAAGAGAGAAGCTCAAAGTCTAGATCATATGATGAAAAGAGATCTTCTAGTCGTGATCGAATCGCTACAATTGTGGAAGACCCGACACTACTCAAATGAGTGTACGGCTCCCCACAAGAGAAGAGAAGAATTCCAAGAAGGAGAAGCTCAAGAGATGAGTCACCTCGAAAGAGAGAAGGAGTAGAGATGATTGTTATGAACGAAGACCCTCTCGGAGAAGCAAGGATTCGGAGAGGAAAGACAAGTCATCAAGGAGCTACACAAGAAGAAAACATCAAGCTCATGTAGGTGAATGGGTCTCCGGCCCGACTCGACAATCAATCCAAGGAAGCTATCACTCCAACTCCGACTACAGCCAAGATGAAGGTGTTGCCGGTCTTGCTCTCAGATCCTCCAACTCCAACTCCTACGACTTATTTGATTCACCAAATGAGGGAATTGGAAGATGCTTCATGGCTAAAGGCCCCAAGGTATCACACCCTGAATTCATTGACTTCAATAGTGATGAGGATGACTTGCTTGGTGAAGATGAGCTCTTGCTTGATAAATCCAATGAGCCTAGTAACGATGAACATGCTAGTAGTCTTTATAGTCGAGAAGAGTCGAATGACAATGCTATGAAGGAGATTGAGCGCCTAACTAAAGAACTAAACACTCTTAAGTTAGCTCATGAAACAACTCAAGAAGATCATAGAAAGCTCCTAAGATCTCATGAGAAGCGCTTGCTCGAGAAGCTCACTCTAGAGCAAGAACATGAGTTTCTAAAAGCAATCAATGACGATCTTCAAAGAAGAGTTCTTCATATCTTGCCAAACGACTTCTCTTGTCTAATTTCTTGCCACCCATTAAGACTAAGCATGACAAGCATAAGAAAAATTCTTCCTCTAGTAGTAACAATAACCATGCTAAATCCAATGTTGTTGCTTCTAGTAGTTCTCTTGATTCCACTAACAATGTTTCAAGCCAAGTTACACTTGAGCAAGAAAATAGTCTATTGAAAGGATCATAGAGAAAGGTGTCTACAAGAGCCTTGCCGAAGCAAGAACTTTGAGGAAATTATTCGCAAGCAAGGAAGGCACCGGAAGAATCAAGGAATTGGTTTTGAGCGAAAGTTCAACGCCAAGGTGTTGAATGGGAAGAAGGTCAATATCCTACACCACAGTTTGTTCCTCAAAAGGAGAAGTATCCTACTTCTTCCAAGGTGGAACAAGCTCAAGATGACCTTCCACCACAAGACCACAAGCTAAAAGGCAAGGACAAGCTTCAAGAGGAGATTGATGCATTTGTTGAAGCACCTCAAGCCATGGTCAAGTGGGTTCCCAAGGAAACGCCAAGTTCTACTTCACAAGCTCAACTATAACCCCAAGGATTCCCATCAAGATGATGTGGATCCCAAGAAGAAGAACTAGAAAGTTCTTGAGGGTGACTCCGCCAACATACTTCACTCACATTCATTTTGGCAAAACTTGTGCAATCAACTTCCACATCGTGCACTAGTTCATGGAGTCACAAACCCTCTTGTTGGTAAGTCAAGGGACAAGGTAATCATTGCTTTCATGGACATCATCTATTGTGAACTTCAATCTATGTCCATGGATATCCTTGTTTGTTCCTTGTGGGACTAACCCATGTAGGTATTGAAAGTGCCCAATCCAAAGGATAGCTCCCAACTCTTGATGATCTTCATCAACATTGAGCATCCACATCTTCAACATCTACATGAAGTCTTCTACGACAACCCAAGGTTAGTTTGACCCTTTAAAAGGGTTCTCACATCTAGGGGAGCTTTGTTTAAAAAATTGAGCTAAAGCATCTTCAAATGATGTGAACACATCAATGCTTTATGTAAAAGTGGTAACCCCACTTGTGCTTAAACGATGAGTATGACCTATGATCAAATGTTCTCATTTGGCTCCTAAGTCAATATACTCATATAAAGATGACCTAGTCATCGACAAATTGTGTGTTAGTTGCTAGAGTTTTTTTTGTGCATGTTTGACACATATTTCATTTGCTATCTTATTGTGTGAGCATGTTGGATGCATGATTTTATCCATTCGAGGACATCCATTTGTTGTTTTGGTCTTTTTGAGTTTTCGACCAAATGGATGGACAAGAATGCCTAAGTACCTCCCTAGCTATCTATGCTTTCTTGTCTCAAATTCTATTCATGCTTACATCACAAATTTTGAACAAGTCATTTTCGGACCTCCGGTGAGGAGCACTCGAGCCACCGATCCATCAAAGGCTAACTTCCAAAACCTTCTAATTGATTTCGGTCGACTAACTCACTCAAACTCGGTCGAACCGAAAGCATTTAGACTGATCTAGGTTTTCACCGGTGAAACCGAAGTTGTGATTTTCGGCGGATCAAGTGCATAATCGCTTAGCAGTTATCCATCTCGGTGCCACCGAAGTTTTACAACTCGTCCCACCGACAAAATAAGGGGTATATATTCCGAGGGCCGCTGATTCCTCCTTCAAATGTTTCGCCCCACACCCTTTGCCGCTGCCGCTTTGGTCTCCGGATCGCCGCCGCTGCCGCTCAGGCGCCGCCGCAGTCTCCGCCGCCAACGGCCATCTCCTCCGAGCCGCTGCCGCCAGAGAAAAACTCCACCAAGTTAGGGTGAGTTTTGATCCCACTCGTGCTCCCATCTCCGATTCAATGCACGCTTGATTGCCTAGTATCTTGCCACGATTGAAATCCTCCCAGACACCAGATTAGTTCGCTTGAACTAGATTCGAGTAAAAGTTTTAGGGTTAGGTTTCATGAACACATCTCGGTGAGACCGATTTTATAGTTTCAGTGACCGATTTGGCCTATGGCCATTGCACTGCACCTTCGGTCCAACCGAAGTTGTGCAAAATCGGTGTGACCGAAATGAAAATTCTGTGAAACCCTAGTGTTTTCGGCAGATCAAACCCACTTCGTCAAACCGAAAGTGGTGTGCCAAGCCCTGCTTAACACTTCGGATTCACCAATCTTAAACTCGGTCTCGACGAAATGTCTTCTCGTGAAAACTTAATACTAGAATTTGAACTCATTTTTTTGCAAAACTTCTGCAGCTTTGTGATGACTCTTCTTCTCGCCTACACCTTATCTATTCACAGGTTGTCACCATGTCGATGCCAAAGGATAATGTAACAGGTCGAGACACCCATTGCGACATTCCAGAGGCAGTGCACTAGTCCCGATCCTAGTAGCTCATCCGATGATGGTGAGAGGAGTACACCAAGTGGCTTGCCTCCTGCAGCCACCAGAGCTAGAAAGAAAAGGAATTCAGATGATGAGGATTCAGATTTTGTTGTTGAGGAAGAGGTGACCTCAAAGCCTAAAGGAAGGTTGTTGCCAAAGAGCAACAAGGTCAACAAACTAAGAAGGGCACCAAAAAGTCAAGCAGTCAACTGTTGCTAAGAAGCTAAATTTGGGAGAGGCAGCTGCAAGCAAAGTGAAGAAAACCTCCAAGAGAAAGAGGATAGTGCATGATGCAGCGAAGAGAGGATGAGGATGAGGAAGCACCCCAGCCTCCTTCTCGTAAGCCAAAGTTCATGGGTGATGCCATTAAGGCCGAGCCACGCCAAAGCCCAAGAAATCTGCTCCAGCTAAGGCAGCTCCAAAGAAAGCCTCTGCCAAGCCCAAGAAGACCGCCGAAACATTCCAGCCATCTCAAAAGAACAAGGATGATGTGCCACCAGCTGTGTCGATGATGAAGGACCAGTTTTGCGTAAACTTCGCCCAAAACTGCCACTACATAATGATGCTCATCCTCAAGCCGAGAATATGAAGGAAAGGAAAGATAGAGGTCTCGTGCTATGGAGACAAACTGACCCTTATGCCGTGAGGAGAAGAACCGCCAGAGATCCCAGATTTCACACCAGAGAGCAGCAGGACTTCTATGAGACCGTGCCGATGGACAAGAAGCCCATAGTCGCAGACACCGATATGTCGACTAGAAGTACATTGACAGCGAAGAGCACAGAGATTTCTTTCCACATGTGCATGAAAGTTTCACCGCATGTGGAGTTGCAGACTTTGTAGGTCGAAATTGACCAGTTGGAACGATGAGATGATAATGCAATTCTATGCCACACTCACTTCTACCCCGATGGAAAGATTATGTGGATGACTCAAGGTCAAAGATTTTCTTCTTCTGTTGAAGAATGGGCAGAAATTCTGAATGCTCCAAAGGCAACGAGAAGATGATATTGATGTATATGGAATTCCAAAGAAGAATCATGAATCCATGAAAATATGTACAAAGAGATTCCAGCAAAGGATTTGGGAATCGGAAGCTCGCTCATCTACTATCTCCGTGCAGGCTTACCTACCACTAATACCATTTTGAGGCATACCTTGATGCCCAAATCTGGAGATCATCGATGATCGAGGATACTCTATCAACATGCTGCACATACTTGATGAGAAAGCACCTTTCAAGGTGATGGACTTGATGGTAGAAACCATTAAGAGGACTGCAATGACCAAAAAGGTCATGTGGATTTGCCCCGCAGATTCAGATGCTTATCAATGCCAAGTTTGGCACGGGCACATTCTTGTTGGATAGAGAACATTTACCTTTGCGCCAGAGCATGAAGACAATGTTGTTGTGATGGATAAGGAGGATCCGACATCCGTTGAAGGTCAAGCCAAGATCGAAGCTGCTAAGAAAGCCAAAGTCGACAAGGAAGCAAAGCAGCAGCAGCAGCCTAAACCAAAGAGTTTCGAGAGCAAATTCTTGAAGCTACTCAAAGGATTGAACAACGCCGCGCCAGATTGTACAGCCTCGGGAGAGCTTAGAGAGGATTGTTGAAGACAAGATCCACGCCTAGACGTGAAGTCGATCGAGGTACAAGTGACCGCCAACAAGCTCGAGGCGATATTAAGGAAGCAAAGCGGAGAAGGAAGAGCTTATGCGTGAGTTGCAGGATGACTAAGTCCAGATTCTCATCGACAGATCGCTCCGGTTCCCACAGACCCCGATCACTGCTATTCCAAAGGATCGACACCAGACTACAGCTTCAAAGACTCCTCACGCTCCAAAGAAGCTATCTAACTCCAGCTCCAAAGGACCACTCCTCAAGCACGACATCACCAAGTCTTCGCCGATGTCGTCATATCCACTCCGACATCAACCTGCACGGAGCCGCCAGCAGAGTCCACAAAGGACGCTTAGCTCTATGCTTTTTCGAACTTTTGGTAACTTGTTGCCAAAGGGGAGAAATTGTATAGATCATAGGACTTCGAGAGAGAGAGTGTTGTTGTCTTTGCGCTTTTGCTCTTTTCGTTCTTTTGCGTTTCTTTGAGATACTTTTGGTTTTCGAGACATTCAAGATGTTTGATACTCGCTTGTTTCTACCTTAATGAGTGCTTGGTCGCATTATGCTTTAATGTGTGCTTAATGCTTATCATATGCCATTCATATCTTGTATGACCATTTACTCATGTCTTTGTGATTGGGTGCATGCTGTTCATTCTTATCATTTTGTGCGCCCACCAAGATGTATGTGACATGGAAGAGTGACCCATGATCCTAATCGATTGTGCATTTGCATTCAAACGCAAATCTTAAATAATGCACAAATTTAGGGGAGCTCTTGCTTATCACATACTTCTCAAAGCGATTTATATTATTCATTGATTATATCCTTTGTCGAAGTTTGATCTATATGTTGTCATCAATTACCAAAAAGGGGAGATTGAAAGTGCAACTAATCCCGGGTGGTTTTGGTAATTAACAACAACATATATATCATTGAACTAATAGTTACTTGAGAATCATTTCAGAGAGTTCAAGGATATGGGTATGGCAAGGACTCAAGAAGTGGACCCTCAAAATGCTAAGGCAAGCATTGGCAAAAGCTCAAGACTCCATTTTTGGTTTAGTGATCCAAGATCACATTGAGTCCATAGGAAAAGCCAATACTATTAAAAGGATGAGGTTATGATGATGATCCGTTGCTCAAGTGCTTAGTGATACATCTCCTAAACTATCAAAGAACTTTCACCGCCATATACACTCATAAGTAGTCTCGGTCCCTCCGATATTCCAAACTCAGTCACACCGAGATGAACCACCTCAGCCATAAGCCAAACCCTAGTAAACTCGGATTTTCCGATTCTCAACTCGGTCTCACCAAACATGAGTTGCCAAGCTTCAGAATCCTTCGTCATCAAATCGGTGTCACCGAGATGATGAAATCGGTCCCACCAAACTGGCATGCTCTTGTCATTGCACTAATCGGACTCACCGAGATTGTATTTTCGGTCCCACCGAAAATCCTAACGCTCACATTATTTGAACTATCGGTCTCACCGAAGTTGTCAACTTCGGTCCCACCGAGATTGCTCAAATGTGTGTAACGGTTGGATTTTGTGTGGAGGCTATTTATACCCCTCCACCCCTCTTCATTCGTGGAGAGAGCCATCGAAAGAACTACCACTCCTACCTTACATTTCTCGAGAAGAGAACTACCTACCCTTGTGTTGAGATCAAGTTGCTCCACTCCCACCATATGAAGCTTGATCTCTAGCCTTCCCAAGTTGCTTTCCACTCAATCCTTTCTTCCACCACAGCCAAATCAAGGAGGAGAGTTGAGTGTTGGGGAGATTATCATTTGAAGCACAAGAGCAAGGAGTTCATCATCATCTACAACATCTATTACCTTTTGGAGGGTGGTGCCTCCTAGATTGGTTAGGTGTCGCTTGGAGCCTCCGCCATCGAGATGTGGAGTTGAACCAAGAAGTTTGTAAGGGCAAGGAGATCGCCTACTTGTGAAGATCTACCCCGAGTAAGGGTAGCCTCCGTGGGCGAGGCCATGATGGAATAGACAAGGTTGCTTCTTCGTGGACCTTCGTGGGTGGAGCCTCCGTGGACTCTCGCAGCTGCTACCTCCGTGGGTTGAAGTCTCCATCAACGTGGAAGTACGATAGCACCACCTATCGGAACCACGAGAAAAATCACCGCGCTCCAAAATTGCGCTTGCTCTTCTCCACCTCTTTACTACATGTGCAATTTACTTTCCGCTGCCTATACTCTAGAATTGCATGTGTAGGGTGATGCTTGACTTGATCATAATTGTGAATCGCCAAAACTGTTCTTTTTCAAAAGGCAGAATTTTTATATTGTCAAGTAGTCTAATCACCCCTCTAGACATACTTTCGATCCTACACTTTGCAGTGTAAGCACTCAGCCCAGTGCTTCGTCCAGCTTTGGTCTTCTTCACGGAGTGACAACTTGCTTGTCTTTCCTCTTGAAGTTCCCTTTCTTTCCTTTGCCTTTTTCTTGAAACTAGTGATCTTGTTAACCATCAACACTTGATGCTCTTTCTTGATTTCTACCTTTGTTGATTTCAGCATCACGAAGAGCTTGGGAATCGTTTTCGTCATCCCTTGCATACTATAGTTCATCACGAAGTTCTAGTAACTTAGTGACGGTGACTAGAGAATTCTGTCAATCACTATCTTATCTGGAAGACTAACTCCCACTTGATTCAAGCGATTGAAGTACCTGCATAATCTGAGCACATGCTCACTAGTTGAGCGATTCTCCTCCATCTTTTAGCTTTAGAACTTGTTGGAGACTTCATATCTCTCAACTCGGTATTTGCTGGAAATATTAACTTCAACTCCTGAACATCTCATATGGTCCATGACGCTCAAAACGCCTTTGAAGTCCCGATTCTAAGCCGCTTAAGCATGGTGCACTAAACTATCAAGTAGTCATCCTTTTGAGCTAGCCAAACGCTCATAACGCCTACATCCGCTTCCTGCAATAGGTTTGTCACCTAGCGTGCATTAAGGACATAATTCTTCCGGGCAGAATGAGGATAAACCTCGATCACGGATCCAATCCGCATCATTGCTACTAACATCTTTCAACACAGTTTTCTAGGAACATATCAAAATAAACATATGAAAGCAACAACGCGAGCTATTGATCTATAACATAGTTTGCAAAATACTACCAGGACTAAGTTCATGATAAATTTCAGTTCAATTAATCATATTACTTAAGAACTCCCACTTAGACAGATATATCTCTAGTCATCTAAGTGATCACGTGATCCAAATCAACTAAACCATGTCCGATCA
>JAHHZJ010002713.1:0-30162 GCA_021437245.1 Aegilops speltoides | reverse complement strand
GACAGCCCAAGGAAGCAAAGGAGGAAATTCAATGAGGATATCGCCGCTGTCGTTGCCGAGCCCTCGGTCAAACCGAGGAAATCAATGCCAAAGAAGCATGCACGCAAGCCGGTGTTTCACCGCACGCTTCACGGCCCGCCTCACCCACGCCTCACGGCAAATTCTCGATCACGCCGCCATTCAAAATCCTCAGCCTCCCTCCAAGACCTCAACACTGCGGCATCTTGCAACTTGTCAAAGGACTCAAGGATTCTCCATTGCTTCCGTGTTTCAGAAGTTCTCACCGCACCAATGTCCTCAACAGTCCCACTCTCAAGACAAAAGCAATCGCCGACGCGTCCTCGCCAAGTCCAAGAAGAAACGGGTTGCATTCAACGCTCCTTCGATGATGAGGCCTCCGATGAAGAACTTGAAGAAATCATCGAGACAGATCGACCAAGGCCGCTAGAGCCAAAGGAACAAGTGTACCGCTTTTGGATCCAAGAAGATCCTAGACTTATTGACTGTGGCATCAGATCCACACACTCTCTTCCGGATCCGCCATCGACTCGGTCAAAGTCACATGTGAACCATTTCATCTCTCAAGAGAAATGGAAATTTGAAAAGGCTCGTGAATTGAAGAGAGCAAAAGCAAGAAAAGAGAAGCTTCGAGGAAAACATCATCAACTTGTCTCCTCAAGAACTTCTTAAAGCTCAATCGAAATCCAAGTACTCAGAAGGATTTTGATGCTTATAATGCCGACCGGCAAGGAGTTAAGGTGAGATTCGCCACTCGACGAATAGAATGTCAACTGCTGCAGCTTCATCGCAACAAGAAAATCCTCAGTCAAGAATCTGCTCACCGCTGAAGAACATGCCAAGATCGCTGATGACTTTCAGCGGCCGATGAGAACACAAGATCTGTGGCTGATGACTCCATTCCAGCCATCAAGAAATTCCTGTGGCATCCACTAGTGGTGCGCTCAAGAATCAAGAAAACAGGCAATCGCACTACCAGCTCAAGAAACTGTGACTCAATCCTCACTCGCCATGCACCAACACCAACTCCAATTCTTCCTTCCGCCTATGAAGTGAAGAAGACAAAGGCAGAGAGCAAGCTGCAAGTGAAGAAAAGGAAGGCATCACCAAGGCCAAATTCTTCGTCGCTAAGAAATTGAAGCCAATGACAAGCTCGATTGAAAATCCTATCGATGCTATTCCCATTTCCTCCATGTCATCCAAGGAAATTGTTCCTTTGAGAAGAATACACGATCCCAAGCGGATCGATGAAGAAAATCAACTGCTGCTACTTCGTAACAGCTTGATGAAGATATTGAAGTGGAAGATTTCCTTCAACTCCCTGTTGCTTCTCACCCGCGCCTCGCCTCACAAACAAGAGGCAAAGCCGAGGAAATTGAAAAGAAGATGAAGATGTGGATATTGGGTGCACTACACCTATAATGAACGATGATTTTGGGAAAGTCAAGACCTAATACTCCTCTCTTCACTCCGCTTCAACAAGCTCCTCACCACCGATCAAGCATCGCTCAAATGGGCTCAAGAAACTCATCCCACATCATCTGTCAACGAAGAGATTCCAGCCACTAGCGCCAAGAACCAACGCGATCCTCAAACCGCACAGGAGAGGAACCAGAAATTCTCACCAAGAACCTGAAATCGCGATTCTCGGTTGTGCTTCAAATAACAGATATTCCTCCGCCTAAGCCAAAGAATCCGCTGAAAGCAAGCAAAAGTTCAAGGCTGAAGATTTTTTTTCGAGCATGTGTTCTTCATCGCCACAACTTATGACTCGCTCAATGAGGAAAAGACGCTCGACTCCAACACAAGCAAATTTCTATTCCTCAATGCTATTCGACAAGGACAAGATCTTCACCATGAGCATATTCCTCATGTGGATATGGAATCACCGCCGCTTCGAGCCAAGATTCGGTTCTTCACGGCGTGTGTATGCTAAATTTCTACACCGATATATGTGATCGAATGAAGAACTCATTCTTCGCCTATGCCACCGCGACATCACCGGAGATGTCAAGACATCAATTCATTGGTTCTGGATTGATGACCGAAAATACTCACTACAAGGCACCAAAGAATCAATTGCTTCGTGTCCTTCCTCTTGATCCTCCCCATGAATCGCTTCGCTGTCTATAATGAACGGAACTATCTCGATCACTTCATGCAAGTATCGATGAAGCCATCGGCCGTGCCAAGCCCTCGAACTAAATTCTCATCAAGGATTTGCTATATGTGCCTTGACCGTGGTATGTAATCTTGACGAAGACTATGAGCCCAATCAAAGGCCATGACTCAAATGATGAAGATGTCGCTGGCATCATGAAGAACATGCTTTTCAATATCATTCATGGCGCTCCAATAACTTCCATGATTTCTTCATGAGGACTCGCCAATATTGCAATGTCACCTTTTGAGCTGAAGCCATATGCGCCTTTGGATCATGAGATTCATCCGCAAGATCTTCATCAACTACAAGGTCGACACTCAATCAATGCAGCTTCGCCGCCCATTGAAGTCCTCGTTTACCAATTTCATCATCCGATGACAAGGGCAAGGCAGCAACTGTAATTGATGAAGGCACCCGCCCATTGATGGTCGGGCCGAAAGTCTGATCTTACTCCACCAATGATGATTCTGCCACGCATGATACCGCCGCAAATACCTCAACCAAGAAACAGCCTCAAGCCACAAAGACCTGTGGTGATGACCGATCGTGAGTTACTCCTCGCCTTCATCGAAGGTTGATCGCAATCGTAAATGGGTCAAGCGCCAATTTGCTGCAATTCTTCACAATATGACCTCAACGATAATGCAAGGAAGAAAACCAAGATTACCTACATGAAACCCTCAACCGCACTGGCTGTTCTCAATCATGTCTATTCCATGAAGAATTGAAGACTATGGGTCTTCGTGAAGCTTATGACTGGTCCGCACCACCTCCAAGAAATTCAAGAGAGTCAAAGTTCCCGATTTGGTGGCTAGCTCTTATTCTTCATCGCTAAACCGATGAATATGAAGACTTGACGACATCATGGCAGCCCTACTTCAACAACTAACCCCGATAACGCCGGGCGCCTCCATCGACTTGAATATCTTCAGATGCTAGTCCTCGCCGATCCTTTTGGTCATTTGATGACAAAGGGGAGAAATCTGAGTTAGTCTTCGCCGGTTTATACTATGGGCTTACTAAGTTACAACTCTCGCTCTTCCAAACTTTTTATTGATCGAAGTTGTAATCTTAAACCGATGGTGCCTCGACACTTTTGATCGCATTGTGCCGACTTTGCAATCGTGTTTCAATACTTTTGATCGTGCTTCGATGCTCGATTTTGATACGTGTTATGCTCGATGCTTTTGAAGCACTAAGCTCAATGTGATATTTGAGCTCAAACCTTTTGGTGTGATATTCCGCATGTTCATTCCTAGTTAATACTATTGCATGCATGTCAATCTCATCAGCACCATATTTCATCATGCATTTCAAATTCTTCATAGTTTATGTATCAAATGCGGTATGAATTACAAGATATAGGGGAGATCTCCATGATTCAAATCTTCAAATGTGCATTGCCTCAAAAGCAAATTCTCATTATGCACATATTCAGGGGAGTTCTTCTATATCTTGCAATCAAATTCCTCAATATCAGTATTTACACTTCATATGTTTATCCTCGTTGAAAACTTAACTTATGTTGTCATCAATCACCAAAAGGGGGAGATTGTAAGTGCATCTAGTGCCCCTTAGTGATTTTGGTGTATTGAAGACTTATAGGTTAAGTAACCGATGCGCTTGTGAGTGTACACAGTCTATAAGTCTAT
Source organism: Aegilops speltoides (assembly GCA_021437245.1). Lineage (NCBI taxonomy): Eukaryota > Viridiplantae > Streptophyta > Magnoliopsida > Poales > Poaceae > Aegilops > Aegilops speltoides. The sequence goes on along the minus strand of JAHHZJ010002713.1, from coordinate 26,328 downwards.
GAGGAGTTTGATATGTACAGAGAAAGTCGAATTCTAAAAATGAAGTTCTTCGATCAAGACTTTGATATTCTCAAGACTTTCAAGACTTTGAAAGTGAAGAAATTGGTGTGACCATGAAGACTTGATATTCATTCGAGGAACTGGAGCGTGAAGACTTTTGTTTTCGTTGTTTCATTTTCTTTCTTGAGTCATAGGAAACACCGCATCGTTAAAGGGGTCGAGGAAATACTAAGGAAAAATTTCCATGTGATGCTCAACTCAAAATCCTACCAATCCTTCGAGTGAAGCCTTTGAAATTCATACAGCTCACTAAATTCTTCAAAGGATGAGACGCAGCTCTTCCGTCATCGATGACTTTGCTCGATCGAGGAGTTAGGAATTCGCCAAAGGCGAATTGCCTACACAAAGGAGGAACATGATAGCCCCGAGGACTTTGAAAGTCAAATTTTCGATCACACAGGTCATACGCCATGACCAAAATATCTTATCCACCTAACGGTCATATCATTGAAGGGCATTTATGTCTTATCATGTCGGGCTGCTCCCTTTAGGCTATAAATAGTCACCTCTACAACCACTAGTTGGTTGGTCTGCTCCGAGAGAACTTGACGCTTGTCATTTGAGAGCAACCCATCCTCCGAGGACTTTGAGCGAAAATCATCAAGTGAGGAAAATCCAAAACCAAACACCCACAAACCCAAAGTGATTGAGCATCACTAAAGAAATTGATCCTCGTGGATCCGGCGCTTGTTACCTTTGAAACTCGGCTTCTTCCGCATTTGTTAGCGCCAAGGTCTAGAGCATCCAAGAGAAATTGTGGATCGCTGAGTGACCAAGTCTGTGAAGGTTTGAAGTCACCAAGACTTACCACGAGTGATTGGACGAGGCCTCATGTGGTCTTAGTTCAAGGAGAATACGGTGAGGACTGTCCCGAAGTTGCGCTCGTAGATCGGGTGTCCGGATCTGTGTCCTCGAAGTTTAAATACTCACCGCTTCCAACCAGACGCATAACCGAGACAAAGCAGCTTGAACTGGTTTACCAAATCATTGTCTTCACCAACCGACTCGTTCTATTTCCTCAACTCACTCATTTCTCATTCTGGTTGCATGTTGTTCATATCTCTGTGTTTGAAGACTTTGATCAAGACTTTCACAAATTCCTCGCTCAATTTCTTCACCGCTTTGTCTTCATCTTGTTATCCTATGTTTATGCTTCATGTACTTTGTTCTAGTCTTCATTTCATCATGCCGACTATGTGTGTAATCTGTTATGTTTACATCCGAGTACTTATTCCACAGAAATAGTTCTTCGCTAATGAATTTCTCACCGCAAATTCCTCGCTGAAGAATTTCATAAAATTGCCTATTCACCCCCTCTAGTCGATATAACGACTTTCACCGCATCCCCATCGGCACCGACGCCGACGCCACCAACGTCGCCGAGGCTTGAACCCAGCCGAGGAAAGGCGCAGTGATGTTGACCTGTCCGAGACGCCGCCGCCACCCGTAGTCGCTCGACGCCGCCACCGAGCGCAATGCCGCCACGGATTCACGCCAGCCGCAGCCAAGCTGCGGTCGCCGCGCGTGTTCGGGAGGAGCTATCGCCGTGCTTGGCGCTGCCCCTACCGCCTATGAGACCCCAAGAAGAACATGCGCTGCCAGCTTCAGCAGCCGCAATGGCTCGACCAGCTCATGGGTGAGGAGATGAAGGAGCGATCGGTGGATGCACGAACTCCTCACGCGCTAACGCCCAGCAGACCGCCAACCAGCTCGCCAAGCCGGCGGATCTGCCCGCCGCCTTTGGCGGAACCGCGAATCAGAGACAGCCTCGCCACCCGCGAGGCGCACCGACTTGGCTCGACCCAAAGAGCTATAGCCGGCGGATTGGGCAATGAGCCCATCCCAGATCCAAGATGGACTGCCAAGATGGCCGGGCGTCTGCTCCAACCGACCCGCCTCGTGGCCTCGGCCGCTTAGTCGACTCGCCAAGGCCATCGATGACACCGACGCCGCCACCGCCCGATCAGCTCACTCGCCCCCTAGAGGTGGAGGAGAGCGGCCATCGGGCCGACATGCTTCGCCCTCGTGATCCGGAAGAGCCCTTCCCAAAGGGTTCATGCTCCCACCAGCACCCCCAAGTACAATGGGACCATGAAGCCGTAAGACCGGCTCACCGACTACACACGCCATTGGCATCACAAAGCAATGGTTGTCTCACCGCAGCGCCACGCACCGCCATGCTCCAGTGGGTCACCAGACGTGGTTGAACAGCCGATGGGCAAGATCAATACGTGGTCGATTTCGAGGAAGCCTTTGTCCGTGAAGTTCAATGGGACTCTGCAAGCGAATTCGACCGCCTCTAGCTAACTCAAGAATGTGCGTAAGGGCCTTCGGAGACCGGTCACGAGTACTCGTGACGCTGGACCGAGCCCGTAACAGCCACGAGGGCGCCCATGAAGTCTAGGCGATCCAAGATTTTGTCAAAGTGCCGAGACAAGACCTCCTCAAGCACAAGTTTACACTCGACCGCCACCATGGCTGCGCCATGGTGACGGCGACAATATGCCAACACCGACCACCATGAAGATCTAGGTATACTGATGAAGCCGCAAGGCAAAGCCGTTCCTCTCCAAAGCCAGCCGGCGCGAAGCAGCCGGCAGCAAAGATCACCGTAACAACAAGCACAAGGTGATAACCCACAAGTATACGGGTTAGTTGTAAGTGCATCTAGTGCCCCTTAGTGATTTTGGTGTATTGAAGACTTATAGGTTAAGTAACTGATACGTTTGTGAGTGTACACAGACTATAAGTCTATGAGGAGTTTGATATTTACAGAGAAAGTCGAATTCTAAAAATGAAGTTCTTCGACTAAGACTTTGATATTCTCAAGACTTTCAAGACTTTGAAAGTGAAGAAATTGGTGACCATGAAGACTTGATATTCATTCGAGGAATCAAGCGTGAAGACTTTTGTTTTCGTAGTTTCATTTTCTTTCTTGAGTCATAGGAAACACCGATCGTTACAGGGGTCGAGGAAATACTAAGGAAAAATTTCCATGTGATGCTCAACTCAAAATCAGACACCTACCAATCCCTTCGAGTGAAGCCATTGAAATCTCATACGCTCAACAAATTCTTCAAAGGATGAGATGCGCTCTTCCGTCACCGATGACTTTGCTCGACCGAGGAGTTAGGAATTGCCATGTAATAACCTACACCGTGAGGAACATGATAGCCCCGAGGACTTTGAAAGTCAAAATTCCAACCGTCAGGTTCATACACCGCGGACCAAAATATCTTATCCACCTAACGGTCATATCATTGAAGGGCATTTATGTCTTATCATGTCGGGCTGCTCCTAGGCTATAAATAGCCGCCTCACAACCACTAGTTGGTTGGCTGCCCGAGAGAACTTGACGCTTGTCATTTGAGAGCAACCCATCCTCTGAGGACTTTGAGCGAAAATCATCAAGTGAGGAAAATCCCAAAACCAAACCCACAAAACCCCAACTGATTGAGCATCACCGAAGAAATTGATCCTGCGTGGATCCGACGCTTGTTACCTTTGAAGACTGTGCTTCTTCCGCACGGTTAGGCGCCAAGGTCTAGAGCATCCAAGAGGAATTGTGGATCGCCGAGTGACCAAGTCTGTGAAGGTTTGAAGTCACCAAGACTTACCACGAGTGATTGGACGAGGCCTCGCGTGGTCTTAGTTCAAGGAGAATACGGTGAGGATCGGGTGTCCTGAAGTTATGCTCGAGATCGGGTGTCCGGACTGTGTCCTCGAAGTTTAAATACTCACCGCCCAACCAGACGCATAACCGAGACAGCAGCTTGAACTGGTCTACCAAATCATTGTCTTCACCAACCGATCGGTTCTATTTCCTCAACTCATTCATTTCTCATTCTCGGTTGCATGTTGTTCATATCTCGTGCTTGAAGACTTTGATCAAGACTTTCACAAATTCCTCGCCCAATTTCTTCACCGTTTGTCTTCATCTTGTTATCCCGTGTTTACGCTCTCAGACTGCTTTTAGTCTTCATTTCATCATGCCGACTATGTGTGTAATCTGCTATGTTTACCTCTCGAGTACTTATTCCGCAGAATAGTTCTTCGCTATGAATTTCTCACCGCAAATTCCTCAAGAAGAATTTCATAAAATCGCCTATTCACCCCTCTAGTCGATATAACGACTTTCAATTGGTATCGAGCAGGTACTCCTTGTTCGTGATTTTGGTTTAACCACCGAGTTCTAGTTATGTCGACCGCAGTATGATCAAGGTCTCGCCGGGTGTCCTACCTTTGATGGAACGGACTATCCTTATCGAAGAATAAGATGCGGATGCATCTTGAGGCAATTGATAATGATCTCCGTATGTTGTGGAAAATGGTGTCCCCACTATCACTCCCTCACCGAATGCTACCGATGTGAAGAGATTCAAACAACTCGATTCTCGCTTAAGAATATCATATGTGGCCATCCGAGCAAAGGACAAGATGGAAGAGTGAGTGCTTGGAAACCGCCAAGCTTATCCGGATAGGCTGTCCAAAGTAAATGAAGGAGTCTCAACTCAGCGTGATTCTCGAGTTGATGTTCTTCGAATCTCTTCAACCGCTTCAAAAGACTCGACAACGAAAATGTTCAACAAACCTTCGATCGCTTCATCGACATCTCAAATGAGCTTCAAGCCCTCGTGCCATCGACATCATCGACTATGAAGTGGTGAAGAAACCGCTAAGATCGCTTGATTCCTCATTTGATACTCGGGACCGATGATACAAGAGCGCATGACTACAAGTCACTTGATCCTCGCCGATATCCTCGAAAGGCTTAACACTCACGAAGTTCCACTTTTGTCAAAAGAGAGATCTCTATGGCTCTAACTATGGCAAACCACGTGCCCTCAAGGCCAAGGTTGTGTCTCGACTCAATGTGAGGATTCTCGTAGTAGCCTTTGGTGATCCTCAAGAATCGAGCCAGATCTAGCTCTCCTTGTGAAGAAATTCCAGAAATTCACAAGACGTGGTCGCTGGAAAACCCTCAAGGGAAGTGATTCTTCATCCAAAGGACTACAAGAGAAGACTTTGCCACAAATGCAAGAAGCCTGGTCACTACATTCAAGATTGTCCTCGGGGAGAAGGAAATGAAGAAGAAGAAATACAAGGACTACATTTCGATGAAATGAAGAAGAAGAAGAAATCATCAAAATCTTCGCCTTCAAAACCATCAAAGTCTTCATCTCACAAGAAGGGCAGCTCCAAGAAAGCTCTGCATTCATTGGCAAGGAGATGGACTCGTCGAACTGAGGAAAATGATGAAGAGGAAGAGTCCAAGAATCTGAGTCCGTGTGGCGAAGTCCGCCGCTAAGCACGCCACAAGAAGTCCATCTTCAACATCAAGAAACTGATTCCACCAACAAGCCCGATGAAGATAATGATGGCTATGCTCCCACCTATTGCTTCATGGCAAAAGCAGCTAAGGTACTCAAATATAACCTCCGATTCTAGTGAAATGAATCGATGAGGATCTTAAGCCTAGCTACTCTAAACTTGCTAAAATTGCTGTGAAACAACATTGGCTCTTGAAAAGGTTCAAAACATGCTAGATAAAAGTGATGATATGTTGGGTGAAGAAATGGATCGACTAAAGCCCTCGATCGAAAATCTTCAGAGACTTCAGCCTAAGTATGATAACCTTCAAGGTCATCATAACTCCTCTTATCTCGATCATGAGAAACTTTCTTATGAATTTCACAAAAGAAGCAAGACAATGAGAAGCTTTCTTGAAGCTATTCAAAGAAAGGCAGACCTTGAAAAGCTAAGAGTATGTTATGAAGATCTTCGTAAGGAGCGCGATTCATTACTAGCTCAACAAATCAGCGCTTCTCGTGAAGAATTTGTTCCTCCATGCTTAAAGTGCATTGAACGTGAATCGCTAATTCTTCTCCCAATGTTCAAATACTTCAACTGTTATAAATTCTTCATCTCGCCTCGCTATCACTAATTCTCATATGAGGACATTGCTAGTATCACCGACAATGCAGGTCAAGGAATTGTACATGACAGCATGTACAAAAGCCTCAAAGGGCGCCGACACTTTGTGATGTGCTCAAAAGCAGATCCTCAACAGTAAACCCTAGGAAAGAGGGTATTGCCTTTGAGAGGAAATCAATGCCGATGGAACATATTGGAAACCCGAGCAAGATCCCAAAACCTCATGGGTTGCTGCAAAGGGACCTCCAACATCCATCTAACTTATCCGGCTTTACATGTGAATTCCTCATTCTTCTTATGAGTCATTTGACTCTAACTATAAACTGCTCAAGAATCGTAATGGTGAAGTATTTGCTAGATATGTTGGCACTAATCGCAGAACGGTTCTCTATGAAGAAAATCTGGTTCCCAAAAGCTGTGTTGAAAGTCTTTAGGTGAATGTCCTCATGACACCACCAGTAAAGAACAGGAACCCTAGGTCAAATTCTTCATATGGACCAAATTCTTCACGAGGATCAAATTCCTCAACTGGATCAAAGTCCCCATATGACTATTATCATGCTAACAAATCTGTCTCGCAGGGTAAAGCTAAGGGCTATGAATATGTGCATTATTCTTCAAACCATTATGTTCATAAGTCCTCGAAGAATTATTCTGCTTATTCATATGCTTACCCTAACCCCTCCTATGCTAAAAGAAATGGTTTGGCATCTTTGCTACCTTTGTCACATGGTGCTCAGAGGATGATGAACTCTTTGCCACCCTCCGATGTGGGTGGTGAAGAAAAGAACTAATCATTTCTCGCAGGTCGTCTCCAGACGTGCTCGAATGTCTGAAGAATTTGCTGGGGACCTGACAAAATTGCCTGAAAGGACGCAGGCGAATCATGATGAAATGAACTTTCATTTTGTTGGGGAACGTAGCAGAAATTCAAAAATTTTCCTACGGTCACCAAGATCTATCTATGGAGAGACCAACAACGAGTAGAAAGAGAGTGCATCTACATACCCTTGTAGATCGCTAAGCGGAAGCGCTCAAGTGAACGGGTTGATGGAGTCGCACTTGCCGTGATTCAAATCACCGATGATCAAGTGTCAACGCACGCACCTCCGCTGCTCAACACACGAGACAGCCCGTGACGCCTCCCACGCCTTGATCCAGCAAGGAGAGAGGGAGAGGTTGAGGAAGACTCCATCCAGCAGCAGCACAACGGCATGGTGGTGATGGAGGAGCGTGGCAATCCAGCAGGGCTTCGCTAAGCACCACGGGAGAGGAGGAGTACTTGGGAGAGAGGAGAGGGCTGCAACCAAAGGCAGAGATCGAATCACGGTATTCTGTGGTGTTCTCCGGGCAGCCCTATGCCTCACTATTTATAGGGGAGAGGGGGCTGCGCCCCTTTAGGGTTTCCCACCCCAAGGGGTGCGCCAGCCTCCAGATCCAACTGGTGGCGGCCGAGGGGAGAGAGGGGAGGCGCACCTGCAGGGCCTTAGGCCCATCTCGCCTAGGGTTTGCCCCCTTCCCACTTCCCACGCCTTGGCCTTGTGGGGCGCCCAGCCCACCTAGGGGCTGGTCCCTCCCACACTTGGCCCACGCAGCCTTCGGGGCAGGTGGCCCCACTTGGGACCCCGACCTCCCTGGTCCCAGACGCTACCGATAAACCCCAAACTTTTCCCATGACCAAAACAGACTTCCCATATATAAATCTTTACCTCCGACCATTCCGAACTCCTCGTGACGTCCGGATCTCATCCGGACTCAACAACATTCGTAACCACATACAAGCTTCCTTTATAACCCTAGTGTCATCGAACCTTATGTGTAGACCACGGTTCGGAGACATGTAGACATGACCGAGACGTTTCCCGTCAATAACCAACAGCGGATCTCGATACCCATGTTGGCTCCTACATGTTCCACGATGATCTCATCGGATGAACCACGATGTCAAGGACTCAACGATCCCGTGATACAATTCCCTTTGTCTAGCGGTATTTTACTTGCCCGAGATTCGATCGTCGTATACCGATACCTTGTTCAATCTCGCTATCGTAAGTCTCTTTACTCGCTCCGCAACACATCATCCCGTGATCAACCCCTTAATCACATTGTGCACATTATGATGATGTCCTACCGAGGGGGCCCAGAGATACCTCTCCGCTTGCACGGAGTGACAAATCCTAGCCTCGATCCGTGTCAACCCAATGTACACTTTCGAGATACCAGTAGTGCACCTTTATAGTCACCCAGCCACGCCAGACGCTTGATACACCCAAAGCACTCCTACGGTATCCGGAGTTACACGATCTCATGGTCTAAGGAAGAGATACTTGACATTATAAAAGCTCTAGCAAACTAACTAAACGATCTTTGTGCTATGCTTAGGATTGTCTTGTCCATCACATCATTCTCCTAATGATGTGATCCCGCTATCAACTACATCCAATGTCCATAGTCAGAAACCATGACTATCTGCTGATCACAACGAGCTAGTCAACTAGAGGCTCACTAGGGACATATTGTGGTCTATGTATTCACACGCCTATTACGATTTCCTGATAATACGCTTATAGCATGAATAAAAGACAATTATCATGAACAGGAAATATAATAATACTTTTATTATTGCCTCTAGGCATATTTCCAACAGCCTCCCACTTGCACTAGAGTCAATAATCTAGTTCACATCGCCATGTGATTAACACTCACATGTCACATCGCCATGTGACCAACATCATCAAATGAGTTCTGGGGTTTGATCATGTTTTGCTTGTGAGAGAGGTTTTAGTCAACGGGTCTGAACCTTTCAGATCCGTGTGCTTTGCAAATTTCTAGGTCATATTGTAAATGCTGCTTCCACGCTCCACTTGGAGCTATTCCAAATGGTTGCTCCACTATACGTATCCGGTTTGCTACTCAGAGTCACTCGGATAGGTGTTAAAGCTTGCATCGACGTAACCCTTTACGCCGAACTCTTTATCACCTCCATAATCGAGAAACATGTCTTTATTTACTCCAAGGACAATTTTAACCGCTGATCAATGATCCATTCCTGGATCATTCTTGTACCCCTTGACTGTCTCATGGCAAGGCACACTTCCAGTGCGGTACACAGCATAGCATACTATAGAGCCTACGTCTCAAACATAGGGACGCACCTTCGCCCTTTCTCTTTTCTCGCCGTGGTCGAGCTTTAAGTCTTAACTTCATACCTTACATCTCGCAAGAACTCCTTCTTTCGATCGATCCATCTTGAACACCTTCAAGATCATGTCAAGGTACGTGCTCATTTGAAAGTACTATTAAGCATTTTGATCTATCTTATAGATCTTGATGCTTATTGCTCAAGTAGCCTAATCCAGTGTTTTCATTGAAAACACCTTTCAAATAACCCTATATGCTTTCCAGAATTTCTACATCATTTCGATCAACAATATGTCAACAACATATACTCATCGAAATTTATAGTGCTCCCACTCACTTCTTTGGAAATACAAGTTTTCATAAACTTTGTATAAACCTAAAATCTTTGATCATCTTATCAAAGTGCACATTCCAACTCCGAGATGCTTACTCCAGCCTTAGAAGAATCGCCGAGCCAAGATACCTTTTAGCATCCTTAGGATCGACAAAACTTTCGGATTGTATCACATACAACCTTTCCTTACAAAACCGGTAAGGAAACTCATTTTGACATCCATCCGCCAGATTTCATAAATGCAGCTATTGCTAACATGATTCCGACGGACTTAAGCATCGCTACGGATGAGAAAATCTCATCGTTGTCAACTCTTTGAACTTGTGAAAAACTCTTCGCCACAAGTCGAGCTTCATAGACGGTGACATTACCGCCCACATCCGCTCTTCTTCTCAAAGATCCATTTATCTCAATAGCTTGCCGATCATCGGGCAAGTCCACCAAAGTCCATGCTTTGTTCTCGATACATGGATCCTATCTCGGATTTCATGTCTTCTAACCATTTGTTGGAATTTGGGCCCACCATTGCTTCTCCATAGCTCGAGGTTCATTGTTGTTCAGCAACATGACCTTCAAGACAGGATTACTGCATCACTCTAAAGTAGTATGCATCCTTGTCACCCCACGAGGCACGGTAGTGACTTGATCCAAGTTTCATGATCACTATCATAAGCTTCTACTTCAATTGGTGTAGGTGCCACAGAACAACTTCCGTGCCCTCGCTACACACTAGTTGTAGTGACGGTTCAATAACCATATCAAGTCTCCACCATCCTCCCACTCAACTTTTCGAGACAAACTTTTCCTCGAGAAAGGACCCGGTTCAAGAAACAATCCTTATTGCTTTCGGATTTGAATAGGAGGTATACCCAACTGTTTTGGGTGTCCTATGAAGATGCATTTTATCCGCTGGGTTCGAGCTTATCAACCTCAAACTTTTTCACATAAGCGCCGCAGCCCCAAACCTTTAAGAAATGACAACTTAGGTTTCTCTAAACCATAGTTCATACGATGTCATCTCAAACGGAATTACGTGGTGCCCTATTTAAAGTGAATGTGGTTGTCTCTAATGCCTAACCCATGAACGATAGTGGTAATTCGATAAGAGACATCATGGTACGCACTATATCCAATAGGGTGCAACTATGATGTTCGACACACCATCACACTATGGTGTTCCAGCGGTATAAATTGTGAAACAATTTCCACAATGTCTTAATTGTGTGCCAAACTCAGAATCTCAGATACTCATCTCTATGATCATATCATAGACATTTCATCCTCTTGTCACGATGATCTTCAACTTCACTCAAATTACTTGAACCATTCAATAATTCAGACTTGTGTTTCATCAAGTAAATATACTCTACATCTTACTCGAATCATCCGTGAAGTAAGAACATAACGATATTCATCAGATGCCTCAAAGACTCATTGACTACACACATCAAAATGTGTTACTTCCAACAAGTTGCTATCTTGTTCCATATTATCAAACCGAGGCTTTTCACCATCTTGCCCATGTGGTATTATTTGCATATCTCAAGTGATTCAAAATCAAGTGAGTCCAAACGATCCATCTGCATGGAGTTTCTTCATGCGAATACACCAATAGACATGGTTCGCATGTCTCAAACTTTTCAAAATGAGTGAGTCCAAAATCCATCAACATGGAGCTTCTTCATGCTTTTACACCAATATGACTTACATGGCAAGGCCACAAGTAAGTGGTACTATCATTACTCTCTTATATCTTTTGGCATGAAAATGTGTATCACCACAATCGAGATTCAATAAACCATTCCTTTAGGTGCAAGACCATTGAAGGTATTATTCAAATAAATAGAGTAACTATTATTCTTCTTAAATGAATAATCAGATTATGATAGACATAATCCAATGATGTCTATGCTCAACGCAAACACCAAATCTCGATGGTAGAGGGAGCGCGATGCTTGATCACATCAACCTTGGAAACACTTCCAACACATGTCGTCACCACCTTTAGCTAGTCTCCATTTATTCCGTAGCTTTTATTTCGAGTTACTAACACTTAGCAACCGAACCGTATCTAATACCCTCGTGCTACTAGGAGTACTAGTAAAGTACACATTAACATAATGTATATCCAATATACTTCTATCGACCTTGCCAAATTTTCTCATCTACCAAGTATCTAGGGTAATTCGCCCAAAGGTGGTTCCTTTATTACGTACACTTAGTCTCGGTTTGGGTTCAACCTTGGGTTTCTTCACCGAGCAGCAGATTGATTTGCCGCTTCATGAAGTATCCCTTCGCCTTTGCCCTTCTTGAAACTAGTGGTTTCACCAACCATCAACAATTGATGCTCCTTCTGATTTCTACTTTCATGTGTCAAACATCACGAATACCTCAAGGATCATCATATCTATCCCCGATATGTTATAGTTCATCACGAAGCTCTAGCAGCTTGGTGGCAATGACTTTGGAGAAACATCACTATGTCATCCGGAAGATCAAATCCCACTCGATTCAAGTGATTGTTGCACTCGCATAATCTGAGCACAAGCTCAACGATTGAGCATTTCTACCTTAGTTTGTAGGCTAAGAAAATCGCCGGAGGTCTCATACCTCTTGACGTAAGCACGAGCCCGAATCTCAATTTCAGCCCTCAAACATCTCATATGTTCCGCGACGCTTCAAAAACATCTTTGGTGCCTTAATTCTAAACCGCTTATCCGAACTATCACGAGTCATCAAAACGTATGTCCGATGTTCGCAACATCCACAAACGACGCTTGGGGTTCAAAGACATTGAGCGTGCAATAAGGACATGAGGTTTCTACCGTCCGCATAATCGCCATCACAACTTTCAACTATATTTTCTAGGAACATATCTAAATAGTGGAACTAAAGCACGAGCCATTTACATAATTTGCAAAGATCTTTGACTATGTTCAGATAATTAAGTTCATCTTATGAACTCCCACTCGATAGACATCCTCTCGTCATCTAAGTGATTACATGATCCAAGTCAACTAGGCCGTGTCCCATCATCACGTGAGACGGACTAGTCATCATCGGTGAACATCTCCATGCTGATCGTGATCTACTATACGACTCATGCTCGACCTTTCGGTCTCCGTGTTCCGAGGCCATGTCCGCACATGCTAGGCTCGCAAGTTAACCCCAAGTGTTTTTGCTGTGTAAATCTGTCTTACACCCGCTGTATGTGAACGTAAGAATCCATCACACCCGATCATCACGTGGTGCTTAGAAGCTTACTTAACCGTAGCAACGGTGCACAAATGGGGAGAACACTTCTTGAAATTTTGTAAGGATCATCTTATTTACTACCATCGCCCTAAGTAAACAAGATGCATAAACATAATAAACATCACATGCAATTATATAGTTGTGACATGATATGGCCAATATCATATAGCTCCATTGATCTCCATCTTCGGGCTCCATGATCATCTTGTCACCGCATGACACCATGATCTCCATCATCATGATCTCCATCATCGTGTCTTCATGAAGTTGTCTCGCCAACTATTACTTCTACTACTATGGCTACCGTTAGCAATAAAGTAAAGTAATTACATGGCGTTGTTCAATGACACGCAGGTCATACAATAAATTAAGACAACTCCTATGGCTCTCGCCGTTGTCATACTCATCGACATGCAAGTCGTGATTCCTATTACAAGAACATGATCAATCTCATACATCCCATATCATTCATCACATTCTTTTGGCCATATCACATCACATAGCATACCCTACAAAAACAAGTTAGACGCCCTCTAATTGTTGTTGCATGTTTTACGTGGCTGCTATGGGTTTCTAGCAAGAACGCTTTCTTACCTACGCAAAACCACAACGTGATATGCCAATTGCTATTTACCCTTCATAAGGACCCTTTTCATCGAATCCATTCCGACTAAAGTGAGAGAGACTGCACCGCTAGCCACCTTATGCACGGCGCATGTCAATCGGTGGAACCTGCCTCACGAAGAGTACGTAAGGTCGGTCCCGCTTCATCCCACAATACCGTCAAACAAGATTGGACTAGTAACGGTAAGCATATTGAACAACATCAACGCCCACAACTACTTTGTGTTCTACTCGTAAAGAATCTACGCGATAGACCTAGCTCGATACCATCGCTGGGGGAACGAGTAGAAATTCAAAAATTTCCTACGTGTCACCAAGATCTATCTATGGAGAGACCAGCAACGAGTAGAAAGAGAGTGCATCTACATACCCTTGTAGATCGCTAAGCGAAGCGCTCAAGTGAACGGGTTGATGGAGTCGCATCGCCGTGATTCAAATCACCGATGATCAAGTGCCGAACGCACGCACCTCCGCTGCTCAACACACGCACAGACAGCCCGGACGCCTCCCACGCCTTGATCCAGCAAGGAGAGAGGGAGAGGTTGAGGAAGACTCCATCCAGCAGCAGCACAACGGCATGGTGGTGATGGAGGAGCGTGGCAATCCAGCAGGCTTCGCTAAGCACCACGGGAGAGGAGGAGTACTTGGGAGAGAGGAGAGGGCTGCAACCAAAGGCGTAGATCGAATCACGGTATTCTGTGGTGTTCTCCGGGCAGCCCTATGCCTCACTATTTATAGGGGAGAGGGGGCTGCGCCCCTTTAGGGTTTCCCACCCCAAGGGGTGCGCCAGCCTCCAGATCCAACTGGTGGCGCCGAGGGGGAGAGAGGGGAGGCGCACCTGTGGTGGGCCTTAGGCCCATCTCGCCTAGGGTTTGCCCCTTCCCCACTTCCCACGCCTTGGGCCTTGGTGGGGCCCCCAGCCCACCTAGGGGCTGGTCCTCCCACACTTGGCCCACGCAGCCTTCTCGGGGCAGGTGGCCCCACTTGGTGGACCCCGACCTCCCGTGGTCCCAGACGCTACCGATAAACCCCAAACTTTTCCTATGACCAAAACAGACTTCCCATATATAAATCTTTACCTCCGACCATTCCGAACTCCTCGTGACGTCCGGATCTCATCCGGACTCAACAACATTCGCAACCACATACAAGCTTCCTTTATAACCCTAGCGCCATCGAACCTTATGTGTAGACTTCTACGGTTCGGGAGACATGTAGACATGACCGAGACGTTTCCCGTCAATAACCAACAGCGGATCTCGATACCCATGTTGGCTCCTACATGTTCCACGATGATCTCATCGGATGAACCACGATGTCAAGGACTCACCGATCCCGTGATACAATTCCCTTTGTCTAGCGGTATTTTACTTGCCCGAGATTCGATCGCTTCAGACACCGATACCTTGTTCAATCTCGCTACGGTAAGTCTCTTTACTGCTCCGCAACACATCATCCCGTGATCAACCCCTTAATCACATTGTGCACATTATGATGATGTCCTACCGAGTGGGCCCAGAGATACCTCTCCGCTTGCACGGAGTGACAAATCCCGCCTTGATCCGTCAACCCAACAGACACTTTCGAGATACCAGTAGTGCACCTTTATAGTCACCCAGCCACATTGTGACGCTTGATACACCCAAAGCACTCCTACGGATCCGAGAGTTACACGATCTCATGGTCTAAGGAAGAGATACTTGACATTATAAAAGCTCTAGCAAACTAACTAAACGATCTTTGTGCTATGCTTAGGATTGTCTTGTCCATCACATCATTCTCCTAATGATGTGATCCCGTTATCAACTACATCCAATGTCCATAGTCAGAAACCATGACTATCTCGCTGATCACAACGAGCTAGTCAACTAGAGGCTCACTAGGGACATATTGTGGTCTATGTATTCACACGTATTACGATTTCCGGATAATACGCTTATAGCATGAATAAAAGACAATTATCATGAACAGGAAATATAATAATACTTTTATTATTGCCTCTAGGCATATTTCCAACACATTTCACACGCCCTCCTACTGCTATATCTCACATCGATTGATGAAATTCATCCGATGAACTTGACATCATATTCTTCACCGATGAAGCATATGAGATTGTAAGTTACACTAAATCATCTCGCAGGATGATCAACCCAAAACCACCGAATGGGTCCTCGATAGTGGATGTACAAATCACATGACCGTGACAAGAATCTATTGATGGATGCTCCTTTATCACCGCCACCTCAAGCATATCATATTTGTTGACAAAGGCAAAAGTCGTATTGGGTATTGGTAAGGTTGCTATTCTAAGGATAAGCACATGGACAAAGTCATGCTTGTTGAGTCCTTAGGATACAATCTCATGTCAGTCTCAATGCTTTGTGATCTTGATATGGTTGTTGTCTTTGGCAAATATCGCTGTGTTGTGATTATGGAAGATGACAATTCCAAAGTCTTCGAAGGCTTTAGGAGAGGAGATCTCAGATATTGTTGATTTCTCTACAGACCACAACCAGCCATGTGTCTACTTGCAAAAGCTTTAGAAGGCTGTCTATGGCATCGACGACTTGGTCATGCAGCATGAGGAATTTGAACACACTTATGGAAGAAGAAGCATGTCATTGGCATTGAGAATGTCAAATTCCTCATGGATCACTTATGGAGCATGTGAAGCCGAAAATGACCAAGGCCAAGCATCCAAAGAAAGACTATCATGACCACTACTCGTCCATTCAATTGCTTCACATGGACCTATTCGACCTAATCATTATTCAGCAAATACTAATGATGCATCTCTATATGGTTTTGTCATTGTTGATGATTATTCTCGATATACATGGGTACACATTGTTACTTACAAACATGAAGTGCAGTGAAGTCTTCAAACGATTTTCCTCGAGGGCTTCAACTAACTTTGGTGTGAAGATCAAGCATATCGGTGACAATGGAACCGAAGTTCAAGAATTCTGGTCTTGATGCCTATCTTGATGAACTTGGTATTACTCATGAATTATCTCGCTTCCTTATACTCCTCAAAGAAATGGCGCCTGGAGCGCAAGAACATAACTCTTGTTGAGATGGCTCGACTATGCTTGATGAATACAAAACGCCTCAACGCTTTTCGATTGATGCAATTGATACCGCCGCCACATCATCAACAGAGTATATCTTCACAAATTCTTCAAGAAGACCGCATATGAGCTCCTCAACGACAAGAAACCCAATGTGAGTTATTTCAAAGTCTTCGTGCTAAATGTTGGATTAGAGATCCTCACCACAACTCAAAATTTGCACCGAAAGCACATGAAGGTTTTATGCTTGGTTACGAAGGACTCAGACACCTACAGTAGTCTTCAACATTGTTCTTCCCAAGATTGTCGACATCAGAGATGTGCGGTTCGATGAAACTAATGGCTTGCAAAGAGAGCACCTACCTTCGTGTTAGATGAACCAGCACTGAGGATGTTATCAAGCACAAGGCAACCGAGGATGTCATTCCCATCAAGAATCTAGTGAAGAATTCATTCTCGCTCATGAAGAACGCCGAGCTGATGTGCTCAAGAACGTGATGAGGAAATTGGTGTCAAGAAAATGCTGATCAAAATCCTCAAGAACAACCAGCTCATCCACGCATTGGAAAAGAAGTGCAAGTGGAGAAGATCATCGATGACATCAACAAGACCAGTCCTCTCACCCGCCAAAAGCCTCACACTTAACTAACTTTTGTGGGCACTATGCTTTTGTCTCTATCTCGAGCCCACTAAGGTAGATGAAGCATTTCGAGCCGAGAGGATGCAGGCTATGCAAGAAGAACTACATCAGCTCGAGCTGAACAATGTCCTGAATTGGTCAATCGCCTGCATCCTCGCAAGCATAATATCATTGGCAATAAAGTGGATCTACCGCAACAAGCAAGATGAAAATGGCCTTGTTGTGAGGAATAAGGCACGACTAGTAGCTCAAGGCTACACACAAAGTCAAGTAATTGATTTCGATGAAACTTTTGCACCTGCTGCTAGACTTGAGGCTATTCGTGATTTTACTTGCATATGCTAACCATCATGATATCATCTTATATCAAATGGATGTGAAAAGTGCATTCCTCAATGGTAAGCATGAGGAAGAAGTATATGTTGCTCAACCCCTGTGTTTTGAAGATCCCAAGAATCCCGACAAAGTCTTCAGACTAAATAAGGCCCTCTATGGCCTCAAGCAAGCCCCCAAGCGTGGTATGATACAATCAAGGAATTTTTAGAAGAATGGTTTCACACCCGTTCACTCGATCCTACTCTATTTACTAAATCATATGATGGTGAACTGTTTGTGTGCCAAATATATGTTGATGATATTATCTTTGGTTGTACTAACCAACGATACAAAGATGAATTTGCCTTTATATGATGAGTGAAGAATATCAAATGTCTATGATGGGAGAATTG
Organism: Aegilops speltoides; assembly: GCA_021437245.1. NCBI lineage: Eukaryota > Viridiplantae > Streptophyta > Magnoliopsida > Poales > Poaceae > Aegilops > Aegilops speltoides. The sequence goes on along the minus strand of JAHHZJ010002713.1, from coordinate 8,538 downwards.
AAATTCTTCTTAGGTCTTCAAATTCACAAGAAGAATGGCATATACATATCTCAGAGAAATACCTCAAAGATGTATCGAGGAAATTCGCATGCAAGATTGCAAAGGCGCTAAAATTGCTATGCCCACAAATGGTCATCTATGCACCGATGAAATGGTATCGACTTCGATCACAAGGTATACCGCCCATGATTGGTTCTTTATTGTACCTATGTGCATCTAGGCCGATATAATGCTTAGTGTTTGCATGTGTGCCCGATTTCAAGTCTGCACCGGGAATCACACCATAAGGTCAGGAAGCATATTCTTCGATATCTAGCTCACACACCAACACTAGGATTATGGTACCCCAAGGGCTCGCTTTTGATCTCATTGATATTCTGACTCGACTATGCCGGTGATCGTGGACCGCAAGTCAACATCCGCACTTGTCATTTCTCGCATTTATCCTTGGTCCGTTAGTCCTCAAGAAACAGTAATCGTATCACCGCTTCATCCAAGCTGAATATATTGCTGCTGGGTCATGTCAGGCTCAACTGCTTGGATGAAGCAAACCTCAAGGACTATGGCGCTAACGTGAAGAATGTGCCTCTCCTCTCGCGACAACGAGAGTGCCATCAAAATTGCTCACAACCCGCCAAAGACTCAAGACTAAGCACATCCAGATTCGCCATCATTTTCTTCGTGATCATGTGTTGAAGGGCGATATTCCATCGAGCATGTGAAGATCAAGAACAGCTGGCTGATATCTTCACCAAGCCCTTGGATGAGAAGAGATTTAGCAAGTTATGTGTGAGCTAAATATCCTAGAATCTTCAATGTTCTTTGAAAAGGACACACATCCTAACCCTTATGCATAATTGATGACTTAGATGTGCAACACATGAAGACACGTTGTTCCTCAATCAATGAAGAATAACACTCTAAGTGTGAAGAAATCAATGAAGAATTTGATTCTCGTAACCCTACGACAATTGTACGCTGATGTCCTAAATCATCATTCTTATACGGTGCATACGCCACCACAAAAGTTGAAAATCTTCAATTTGAGTTTTTCCTCATTTTTGAAATTCTCATTTTTAAAAATCTTCAACTTTGCAAAATCTTCTGTTTCCAATAAATTCTTCATTGGCTATATATATATATATATATATATATATATATATATATATATATATATGAGTTTATGTCCTCTACAAGATTCACTTATTGCTATCTCTTCAAGTTGCGATTTCGCTAAGTGAATGTGATCGACCCTTCCTCTATGCTATACTCAATCCAATCTATTCACAAATTCTTCATGTGCTCGATTGAAACTGCTCAAAGTCTTCACCGTCCTTGACAAATGAAGAAATTGCGAATGAAACTTTTAACAAATCTTATCCAAAACTTTCGGTTTTACCGCCAAACCGCTCGCATCCCACGATGTATTAGTTTAATCACCCACGATCTTACACGATTTCATCTCGCACAATACGTGGGTGACACACGCCGCAAGAAGGAGAAAGGGCAGGGCATGTTCGTCCAAAATCTTCGGCGAGCAGTTTTTCACCGTGGCTATAAATACCCCTTTACCCTCCTCACTTCATTTACTCCGCCGATCGCTATCTCTCGCCGAGCTCTCTCAAACCCTAGCGCCGCCGCCACTCCATCGCCGGTGAGGAAAGCTTCACCGCTTCGACCTCATCGTTGTCAGACTGCTACGGTCATGAAATCTTCACTCCGCCACCAGAGCCGCCTTCCTCCTCGCCAAGTTAGGGCGTGGAGATCTAACGTGATTAACGCCTCTACGCTCATCTTTGTTCGTCGTGGTTCTTCAGCCGTAATTAAAAGTCACTTTTATTACTCGCTGATTCTCAAATCTTTCTCAAAATCGCAAAGGTGTTTTTACTCTTCAAAATCTTCACATATGAACACCTCACACACTATATGTTCTTGATTTATCTCTAAGCATTCATTTCTTCAAGATTCCTCAATTGTGCTGATTTTGAATCTGCATAACTCGAACCCGAGACGTAAACGCTTAGTGAAATTCCTCAAAACTTGCTTTTTTGAAAATCCTCCGAGAACGATATGACCTCTCCAAATTCCTCGCACCTACACTATGTTCACAGTACTCATGTCCGCCGCTGAATCACTAGGTTCTCATCAACTTAACTCATTTGCAGCTGCTCTCAAGAAAAATCGCATACTTCTTCAGAGTGCTCAATTGTTCAAATTCTCACCAAGAAAATGGCGTAAGGCAAGAGACCTCGTAAGGGAGGAAAGAAACCGAAGTCATGACTGCTTTGAAATTCCCGAGGAAATATACAAGGACTATCGTGACACCGATGAATCCAAATTTGTCAAGGAGACCAAGAACCAGCGCAAAGTGCGCATACAGAGAATTCAAAGGAGATGGGCACGAGAATGGCATGAATACCGCTATGTCACTCCTAAGTACATGAGGAAATTCAGACCAATCCTCCATGCCCAAGAGCTCCTCCGCACTGCTGTTGTCGATCCCACCAGCCAAACGTGGTGAGGACTTTCCTCAAGAATGGTCCAGCGCCAGCCAAATTGGCAAGACAGCCAAGGAGGCAAGGAGGAAATTCAATGAGGATATCTGCTGTCACGCCGCTGCCGAGCCCTCGTCAAACCGAGGAAATCAATGCCAAAGAAGCTCGTGACGAAGCCAAGTGCTTCACCGTCACCGCGCCTCACGGCAAATTCTCAAACCATCGCTGCTCATGCAAAATCCTCAGCAGCCCCTCCAAGTCCTCAACACTGCATCTTGCCACTTGCCAAAGGACTCAAGGATTCTATTGCTTCGTGTTTCAAAGAAGTTCTCACCGCACTAATGTCCTCAACAGCACCCTCTCGTCAAGACAAAGCAATCGCTGACGCGTCCTCGACCAAGTCCAAGAAGAAACAAGTTGTATTCAATGTTCCTCCGACGATGAAGCATCCGATGAAGAACTTGAAGAAATTGTCGAGACAGATCGACTAAGGCCGCTAGAGCCAAAGGAACAAGTGTTCTCCGCTTTGGATCCAAAGAAGGTCCTAGACTTCATTGACTCAGGCATCAGATCCACACACTCCTCTTCCGGATCCGCCATCGACCTCGGTCAAAGTCACATGTCAACCATTTCATCGCTCAAGAGAAATGGAAATTGAGAAGGCTCGTGGAATTGAAGAGAGCAAAAGCAAGAAAAGAGAAGCTTCGAGGAAAAACATCATCAACTTGTCTCCTCAAGAACTTCTTAAAGCTCAATCAAATCCAAGCACTCAGAAGGATTTTGATGCTTATAATGCCGACCGGCAAGGAGCCAAGGTGAGATTCGCACTGACGAAGAGAATGTCAACTGCTGCGCTTCATCGCAACAAGAAAATCCTCAGTCAAGAATCTACTCACCCGCCGATGAACATGCCAAGATCGCTGATGACTTTCAGCAGGCCGATGAGAACACAAGTTCCGTGGCTGATGACTCCATTCCACCGCCGAAGAAATTCCTGTGGCATCCACTAGTGGTGCGCTCAAGAAATCAAGGAAACAGGCAACCGCACTGCCAGCTCAAGAAAATGAACCACAGCCCCGCCTACTCCCCGCACCAACACCAACTCCTATTCTTCCTTCCGCCTATGATGTGAAGAAGACAAAGGCTGCAGAGAGAGCTGCGTGAAGAAAAGGAAGGCATCACCGGCCAAATTCTTCGGCCAGAAGAAAATGAAGCCAATGACCAGCTCGATTGAAAATCCTGTTGATGCCATTCCCATCTCCTCCATGTCGCCAAAGAATGGTTCCTTTGGAGAAGAATATACGATCCCAAGCGGATCGATGAAGAAAATCATTCTGCTGTTACGTAACAGCTTGATGAAGAAATTGAAGTGGAAGCCTTCCTTCAACTCCCTTGTTTCTCACCCGTGCTCTCACCATCGTCAAGAGGCTGGTGTTGAGGAAATTGAAAAGAAGATGAAGATGTGGATATTGGGTGCACTACACCAGAATGAACGATGACTTTGGGAAAGTCAAGACCCCAATACTCCTCTTCACTCCGCTTCAACAAGTTCCTCACCACCAACAACTACTGCTCAAATGGGCTCAAGAAACTCATCCCACATCATCTCGTCAACGAAGAGATTCCAGCCACTAGCGCCAAGAACAAACCACCGATCCTCAAACCGCACAAGGAGAGGAACCAGAAATTCTCACCAAGAACCCGAGTCGCGATTCCATAGGTTGTGCCGCAAATCACCGATATTCCTCTCCCAAGCCAAAGAATCCGCTCAAGCAAGCAGAAATTCAAGGCTGAAGATTTCTTCTCCGAGCACATGTTCTTCATCGCTTATAATCCCTATGACTCGCCGAATGAGGAAAAGACGCTCGACTCCAACACAAGCAAATTTCTATTCCTCGCTATTCGACAAGGACAAGATCTTAGACCATGAGCATATTCCTCATGTTGATATGGAATCACTACTGCGCTTCGAGCCAAGATTCGTGTTCTTCACGATGCAGGTATGTTAAATTTCTCAGACCGACATATGTGACCGAATGAAGAACTCATTCTTCAATTCTATGCCACCGCGACATCACCGGAGATGTCAAGACATCAACTCATGGGTTCTCGATTGATGATCGAGAATACTCACTACAAGGCACCAAAGAATCAATTGCTTCGTCCTTCCTCTTGATCCTCCCCATGAATCTGCGCACGCCTCGCATAATGATCGTGAATCGTCTCGATCACTTCATGCAAGTATCGATGAAGCCATTGAAGCTGCCAAGCTCCTCGAACCAAATTCTCGCAAGGATTTGCTCTATGTGCCTCGGATCGTGTACGTAATCTTGACGAAGACTATGAGTCCAATCAAAGGCCACGACTCAAATGATGAAGACGCTGCTGGCATCATGAAGAACTTGCTCTTCAATATCATTCATGGCGCCTCTGCCAACTTCCATGATTTCTTCATGAGGACTCACCAACGCTGTAATGTCACCTTTTGAGCTGAAGCCATATGCGCCTTTGGATCATGAGATTCATAAGGGCAAGATCTTCATCAATTACAAGGTCGACACTCAATCATGGCAGCTTCGCCGCCATTGAAGTCCCTCGTTTACCAATTTCATCATCCGATGACAAGGGCAAGGCAGCAGCTGTAATTGATGAAGGCACCTCGCCCATTGGATGGTTCTCGCATCCAATGACAAGGGCAAGGCAAAGCTGCATCTTACTCCACTAATGATGATTCTCACACGCATGATACCGCCGCAAATACCTCAACCAAGAAACAGCCTCAAGCCACAAAGACTCCAAGGTGATGACCGATCGTGAGTTACTCCTCGCCTTCATCAAGGTTGATCGCAATCGGTGGGTCAAGCGCCAATTTGCTGCAATTCTTCACAATATGACCTCAACGATAATGCAAAGGAAGAAAACCAAGATTACCTTCATGAAACCTCAACCGCACTTGGGCTGTTCTCAATCATGTCTACTCATGGAAGAATTGAAGACCATGGGTCTTCGTGAAGCTTATGACCGGTCTGCACCACCTCCAAGAAATTCTAGAGAGTCAAAGTTCCTGATTTGGTGGCTAGCTCTTATTCTTCATCGCGCATTAATCGATGAATTTGAAGATTTGGACGACATCAAGCAGCCCTACTTCAACAACCAACCCCGATAATGCCGGGCGCCTCCTCGACTTGAATTTCTTCAGGTGTTAGTCCTCGCCGATCCTTTTGGTCATTTGATGACAAAGGGGAGAAATCTGAGTTAGTCTTCGCCGGTTTATACTATATGCTTTTATTAAGTTACAACTCTCTCTTCCAAACTTTTATTGATCGAAGTTGTAATCTTAAACCGATGGTGCCTCGATACTTTTGATCGTGCATTGTGCCGATTTTGCACGCGGCTCGATACTCTTTTGAGAGATGTGCTCGATACTTTCGATCGTGCTTCCGATGCTCTAATTTTGATACGTGTTATGCTCGATGCTTTTGAAGCACTAAGCTCAATGTGATATTTGAGCTCGATACTATTGCAGTATGCTCGATATTTTGATACGTGTTAATACTATTACATGCATGCTGAATCTCATCAGCACCATATTTCATCATGCATTTCAAATTCTTCACAAGATATTTATCAAATGCGTATGAATTACAAGATATAGGGGAGATCTCCATGATTAAAATCTTCAAATGTGCACGCCTCAAAAGCAAATTCTCATTATGCACATATTCAGGGGAGTTCTTCTATATCTTGCAATCAAATTCCTCAATATCAGATTTACACTTCATATGTTTATCCTCGTTGAAAACTTAACCTATGTTGTCATCAATCACCAAAAAGGGGAGATTGTAAGTGCATCTAGTGCCCCTTAGTGATTTTGGTGTATTGAAGACTTATAGGTTAAGTAATCGATACGCTTGTGAGTGTACACAGACTATAAGTCTATGAGGAGTTTGATATTTACAGAGAAAGTCGAATTTCTAAAATGAAGTTCTTCGATCAAGACTTTGATATTCAAGACTTTCTCAAGACTTTGAAAGTGAAGAAATTGGTGTGACCATGAAGACTTGATATTCATTCGAGGAATCAAGCGTGAAGACTTTTGTTTTCGTAGTTTCATTTTCTTTCTTGAGTCATAGGAAACACCGCATCGTTAAAGGGGGTCGAGTAAATACTAAGGAAAAATTTCCATGTGATGCTCAACTCAAAATCTCTACACCTACCAATCCTTCGAGTGAAGCCATTGAAATCTCATACAGCTTCAATAAATTCTTCAAAGGATGAGACGCAGTTCTTCCGTCATCGATGACTTTGTTCGATCGAGGAGTTAGGAATTGCCCAATGTAATTACCTACACAAAGGAGGAACATGATAGCCCCGAGGACTTTGAAAGTCAAAATTCGACTGCTGTCAGTCATACCGGCGACCAAAATATCTTATCCACCTAACGGTCATATCATTGAAGGGCATTTATGTCTTATCATGTCGGGCTGCTCCCTAGGTTATAAATAGTCACTCTACAACCACTAGTTGGTTGGCTGCCCGAGGAACTTGACACTTGTCATTTGAGAGCAACCCATCCTCCGAGGACTTTGAGCGAAAATCATCAAGTGAGGAAAATCCCAAAACCAAACCCATTAAAACCCCAAGTGATTGAGCATCATCAAGAAATTGATCCTGCATGGATCCGACGCTTGTTACCTTTGAAGACTCGCTTCTTCCAGACGGTTAGGGCCAAGGTCTAGAGCATCCAAGAGGAATTGTGGATCGCCGAGTGACCAAGTCTGTGAAGGTTTGAAGTCACCTAAAGACTTACCACGAGTGATTGGACGAGGCCTCCGTGGTCTTAGTTCAAGGAGAATACGTGAGGACTGGGTGTCCTGAGTCATGCTCGAGATCGGGTGTCCGGATCGTGTGTCTCGAAGTTTAAATACTCAACCGCTTCCAACTGACGCATAACCGAGATACAGCAGTTGAACTGGTCTACCAAATCATTGTCTTCACCAACCGACCGGGTTCTATTTCTCAACTCATTCATTTCTCATTCTGTGTTACATGTTGTTCATATCTCTGTGTTTGAAGACTTTGATCAAGACTTTCACAAATTCCTCGCCCAATTTCTTCACCGCTTTGTCTTCATCTTGTTATCCTGTGTTTACGCTTCCCGTGATTGCTTTTAGTCTTCATTTCATCATGCCGACTATGTGTGTAATCTGCTATGTTTACCTCTCGAGTACTTATTCCACTGCAAATAGTTCTTGCTAAGGAATTTCTCACCGCAAATTCCTCGAAGAATTTCATAAAAATCGCCTATTCACCCCCTCTAGTCGATATAACGCACTTTCAAGAGTTGTAGCCTCTTTCGATAAGTAAGAGTGTCGAACCCAACGAGGAGCTAAAGGTAGAACAAATACTTCTCAAGTCCTATCGCCCATCGACATTTAATTTCACGACGCTGACGCTCGCTTACCTAGAACAAGTATGAAACTAGAAGTACTTTGTAGGTGTTGTAGGATAGGTTTGCAAGATAAAAAAGAACGCCAGAAATAAAAAGTAGGGCTGTTTAGATAAAGAAACAATAAAGTAAATATAGCGAGTGTGGAAAAGTGGTGGTAGGAGTTGTGAAATTGTCCCAAGCAATTGACTACGCATTAGACCGGTAATCACTATCGCAATTTATTTGAGGAGAGGCATAAGCTAACATACTTCCTCTACTTGGATCATATGCACTTATGATTGAACTCTAGCAAGCATCCGCAAATAATAATGATTCATTAAGGTAAAACCCAACCATAGCATTAAAGTATCAAGTCCCTTTATCCCATAATGCAAACAACCTACTTACTCGGTTTGTGTTTCACCACCACACAACCCACCATAAGCAAAATCATAAACATATTGCAAACCCTACAGCGGAATCCCTAACGCTATGCGACACGGAGGGCACAATAGGACAGCACCAATAATAAAATATGCAACTCAAACCAATCATAGCAATTCATCAATCACCGATAGGACAATGAAAATCTACTCAGACATCATAGGATGG
>JAHHZJ010002712.1:0-35554 GCA_021437245.1 Aegilops speltoides | reverse complement strand
TCCCGCTTGCCGAGCGGGTCCTCGGTTCGCTTGATGTGAATAGCGCCACTTCCAACCGCCTCCCCCGTGATGTAGACGACGCCGAGGTGGGGGGGTCCTAGAAGGGACCATCCAGAGGAGGCCCCTGAGGTGCCGCAGGCAACCTCCCTGACTTTTGGACCGATTCGACCGAACCTTTGGTGGTTCCAGAGTCCGCGGTGGCCCTTCGTGAGAAGGGCGAGATAGTTGATGCCGGTGGCCTCTGGCCCAACCGAGGCGCCGGATAACTTGCTGGAGGCACTCAACGGCGCTTCCATCGACGAGGAGCATCGCACTGTCATGAGTGCGTGATTCGGAAGGTTCAGTCCGCTAAGAGCGGATGATCGAAGTCGCACCACCTTCTAACAAAGCTTTGAGGTATGTGATTAAGATATGTAAAAATAGTACCGCATAGACAAGAGTTTCGATGCTCGGCCGTGTTCGTAAAGAAAAGCCGAATCGAGGATCTAAAAAAGATATACGCAGGAGTCTAACACAAATAAGTCAATATGGGAATGCAGGCTACGTTGTTGACCTCGAGACCGACCGCTGGAGGTCAATGCTTTAGCAGCAGCCTCGAGCGGTCTCGAGAGCGAGCTCGTCTGCTAAGAAGCAGCTCGAGGACAAGGAAGGTAAGTAGCACCTTATGAAAGTTAAAATTTTATAGAAAAGGATTTGGTTGCCAAAGAATGATAGGAATAACGTGGGTATTCCAGGGGCGACGAATGAGGTGGCGTCCCTAAAGGAGGCGGTGTCCACGGTCAAACGCAATGCGGCTGCGGAACGCACCGAGCGAGAGAATCAAGAGGCGCCGGTGGCAGAGGTGTGGCAAGAGCTCCAGGCTCTCATGGAAAAACACGAGAGTTTGGAGCGTGACTCGAAGACTCGAGAGTCCGAGCTCACGTCGGCTCTAGAGAGTGCCAAAGCCGCTAAGGCCGAAGCCCAAAAGGCCCTCCAGGAGATCGAGGCAGTAAAGAAGATAGCGGCGGGTAAGGCATTCTTCATGCAGAGCAAGCATGTAAAAGTGAATTACTTGTTACTTACCCGAATTCGGAGCTCTCCAGGAGCGTTCGCAGATCTGCCCCGTAGCATGTACGATGCTGCCGCTGTTTCTACAGAGCCGAGGAGGGAGCTCGACGGAAAGGTGTTTCGTCTCAAGATAGCCGAGGCCGGACATCCGGCAGTTCGAGCACTCAAATCAAGCACCTGGTCGAAGCTCAAGGTGGCCTAACAGGCCATGAAGGGCCTTATAGTTCGGCCGTGGCCTAAAGAAGCTATGCCCGGAGCTACTTCGTCCGCAAGCGGCCTGGTGGACGCCTGGCCCATGGGTTGAAGTCATCAAGCACTCCGCCATTGAAGGTGCCTGCTGGGCCTCGCCCGCGCTAAAGTGCATCGGCGTGATGGACGCCGAAGTTTGTGACGGACGCGCCACAACCGGGCAAGGAGTATCGCACGCCCGAGATGTATTATAAGGGTGTCTCAAGGGTGCCCGCTTTATTGCGGTGAATGCTCCAAAGATGTAATTTTTAGTAGACTCAAGATTTTGTTATCCCGCGCGCTGAAAACTTTGTTCATATGCGCTAAGCAACGCTTGTTAATTTAAAATATTACCTCTCAGGCGCCATTTATCAAACTGAGAGATGGCAAGTCGTTATTTCGCCCCATGCCACGAAAAGTGCCGGGTGTTCTGGATAAACTTGAGCGCTTTGTTCCCATTTTTGGGTCCTTCTAGGGAGGCGCCAACACAACGGACGAGGCAACCGGACTTATAATGCTTGAACACTCTCACTTAGCCATAGAATTTATAATTTTAAATTTCGCGAAGCCCCTAGTGTTCGAAGGTCAATTGGGCGCTTATCCACGCCTGGCTGACAAAGCCTATTTCTTCGCCTAAGCGCATAAGTCTTGAGGGACTCGAAAAGACCTCTCTAACAAATGACTTAGCTCTCGCCTTTATCATGACAACTAGCTTTAGCTTTCCATCGAGGTGCTCGACCCAGCTCAACTGGGGCACAATCGCAAAGAGCTCCCAGCTACTTTAGCCGATATAACGGAACGTAAGGTACCAAAACATGGAGCCGCAAACCCAACTATTGACCCAAGACATGATTCGAGCCGATGCATATAATGCTATAAGTTCGGGTGCCGACTTGTGAAAGTGTTTGGACTTATCACACCATAATTTGGGGGAACTTAAGGCCATGGTGTATTTGGCCGCACTAAAGCGCATGTAAAGCGTATATGTCATGAGTGAACATATATAAAAAGGAATGCAATGATAGGCAAAAAGCGATGCATTGTTTTTTCAAAAAATACTGCAATGGAGGCAGAATGATACAAATAGTGCTATAAGCAAGGGGTAGGACTATTTAACATGTCCCGCTCTAGGGGTAGGCTGCGGAATGGTATGTAAAACAGGTATAATGCTCATAATGGAGACCACCTGGATACTCGTCGTAGCCTTTCTGCTTCCGTGGCTGTTGCATCGTGAGTGCGGTAGATCTACTGCCGGACAGGGCTTCTAGAAACGGAGTCCTGAGAATAAGAAAAAAAGGGAATGACAAATTTGGGAGACCCTGGTGTGGTTGATCCGCACTCTGGTCATGCCGTGGTCGTGCCCCTCCCCCTATGCCCATGGTATCTCCAGAGCGAGTGATGTACGCGCAGGTATCGGGTCTCGCGATTTCGCGAGGGTTGGGTTAGCCGCATTGCTTACGCTGCGTTCGGAACGTGCTGTGGTCTTGTTAGGTTACTGGGCGCCATTGACGGTGTTCAGCCGCTAATGTACCGGACTTGAGAATTGCCTTAAGAGGCTACTCGCACTTCCGCCGCGAGAGTTGCCAGATGCTCTCCGCTCGAGAGCGCTGCCGTTTCCATCGACCGTGATGACTCGAGGGCCCGCATCTTGAGATTGAGGTATGCGAAAAGGCACCGCATTGAACTTTTGCAATGCGTTCGTCCGAGCAAAGGCATGATAGCCGCCACGAACGAGACTATGTCGAAGATTAACTCTCGCTCGAAGTTATCCGGGATCCAAGACCACTTCAAGTGTAATCGAGCCTGCATAATTGGCCTCTACACCTGGTATGACGCCTTTGAAGGTCGCTTTGTGGGTTTAACTTTGAGGGTCTATGCCTATCTTGGCGACCGTATCCCGGTAGAGCAGGTTCAGTCGCCGCCGCCCATCGACTCTAGTGAGGTGAAATCCGGCTTATCGATTGGGTCTAGCACCACGCGCGAATCCGCCATGGCGGATGTCGGTGGGTGGTCCTTCGATCAAAGGTGATCGGGCAGAGGACCACGGATTGAACTTTGGGGTGATCGCTCCATCGCAGATACGCCCTCGAGGGCACGCTCCGCCCCTTTTGGGTATGTGGGTTGTGTATATCATGTTCACCATCCGCACTTGTGGGGGAAACCCTTCGTCTCTATTGTTCGGCTGTCAGGTTCTCCTCGCTCATCGCTTATGCCCCTTGTCGTTGTTTTCGGCGATTAACTTGCTCGCCTGCTTGAACACCCAACAATCTTCGCTGGTGTAATTAGCTGGCTTTTTCGGGGTGCCGTATCCGCATGAGCGATCAAGTATCCGTCCAAATTGGACGGCCCCGAGTAGTTCTTTTGAGTGGCTTTTTCCGCCGACCGGTTTAGAGCCTCTGAATCGCGCTGATCGTCAGATATTCAGATTATCGCCAAGCACGCGGCGCTTTGTGCTTATTGGCGACGCCGACCGCCATTGCCGCTTTTTGTATCCGAACTACCGTAGTTTTTGGTTAGGTTGTTACCGCGGGCTAGCCACCTGTCTTCTCCCCACACGTAAGGTGTCATGAGGGATGAGGGCTGCCATTGATTTCGGCTTTTCCGCCCTAGGTGCCGCAAGCCATTCGTCATGATGTTGTGTTTGAAGGCTGCAAGGGCCTTCGTGATTCTGACAATGACGATTTGATTTTTTCTTGGTTAAGAACCGTGGTCTGTAATTGTTCCGCCGATTCGTCTCGGCAGCTGAATTATGTGGCTTAGGTCATCGGCGTTCGGTGGTCGCATTATATGTGCCTCAAAGTTATCGAGAATGCGGCTTCCAAGTCCTCCCAACACCCAATTGATTCTCACCGGCAGTCGTTGAGCCAATGCACTGGGTCCTTAAGCTTGAGGGAGGTATTTGATGGCGTGAAGATCATCACCGCGGGCCATGTGGATATGAAGGAGATAGTCTTCGATCCAAACCACAGGGCCTGTTGTGCCATCGTAGGATTCAATGTTCACGGGTTTGAACCCTTCGGGGATTTGATGATCCATTACTTCATCTGTGAAACATAGTGGGTGTGCGGCGCCTCTTTATTGGGCTATATCACGACGCAGCTCAAACGAGCTTTGTCTATTGTGTTCGGCCCGGCCGGGATTTCTATATCCGGCGTGACGGTTGTCGTCACAGATCGTACGCCCACGCCGATCCGTAGAGATCGATCTTGTTTGTCTTGCCTTTTCCTACAATATGTCTCGAAGTCCGGGCGCTGCCTCTCGCGGACTTTGTACTTTTTGAGCGACGCCGGGTATGGCTTTAGTGGAGGGCCTAGAGGCTTTCTCCGTCATGCCACGAGGTGGCCGGTCGGTCCGATTGTGTGCTGGTGATGTAGGTTTATGTGCTTCCTCCTCTAATCGTGGGCAACAACTTGCGCTTTGGGGGTAGTTTTTGAGGGGCATTCGAAGTTCATACTTTGGCCGCAAGGACTTCACCCATCCGTCGGCTAGCAAATCTTGGTCAGCTTTTAAGCTGTTGCTGTTTTTTCTTGAGGCTGCTTGTCGTGGGCCATAAGCCCACGCTTAGAACGCTTCTTGTTCGACGGGATCCTCAGCACGACGAATTTGTCGTCGCCGAGGCTTGCCTCGCCTCCGAGGGAGGCGGTAATTATCGCCCTCACCTCTTTTGTCCGGCCGCCTTCACGAGGGTTGGCTTCTCCATCCTCCCCGTGCTGAATCTTGCCGAGGGGGTTGTCTTTGGCACCGTCTCGGTGTTATTATCTCCGTGCCGAATCTCCATTCTTGTTGTGGCGGATTTGAGCGGCGCCGCCGACGACGCGCTTAGGGCTATTTTTTGAGAGGGTCATCCTCCGCTGTTCCATCGCCATTCCTATCCTTTGGGATGTCCACCATGTATATGTCGATGACGAGGTGGCTTTCAAAGGCCCTATAGGCGCTGGTTCTTGGTCGCCTCCGCCATCTTCGCCCATACCGCCGATGTCTTCGAGTCGAAATCTAGCATGTCGGTTAAGTCATCGGCTACAACGTGGGTGGTGGGTGGGCTTTGAATTTCTTCGTTGTCCGCATCCCAACCATCCTGGCCATAATCCAGCCAGGGCTCACCTGATAAAGAGAGACACTTTAGCGAATTCAGGATGTCGCTGAAAGGCGAGTGCTGAAAGATGTCCGCAGCGGTGAACTCCATGATTGGTGCCCAATCGGGTTCGACTGGCAGGGGCGCGAAAAGTCCGGGGTCCGGAGAAGGGTCCGGCACCTTGGAGTCACGAGCTTCACAAGGGACAGGGTCGGTATTCGGCTCTATCGCCAGAGAGGTAGCAACCTTCAAGGCGTGTCCACCACCCATCCTCGATCGGGCAATAGCCGGTTCCGGAGCTAAGGGTCGGAGCGGATTCTGTTCGCCTCTAGGGCACCGGGCCCGGCAAAGCAGTAGCTAAATCATGCCCATCGTGACAAAGGCGGCGCGCTTGGTCGTGGCTCAATCCGGTCAAGATCAAGTCTCCGCGATGTCACCAGATAGTTCAAATCTCCAAATCTGACTCGATGGCCAGGGCGAAGCTGATTCGCCGAGGCGTGCAAGTGAATTGCCCGCAGCGCAAAACTGCCGAATACAAAGATCTGGTCCGGGAGAAAAGTCTCACCTCGACCGCGCTGCCGTTGATGATCGAAGATCCATCGGGCCTATAGGTGACGCATACGTAGGAACTCTCAATGAAAGCACCAATGTCGGTGTCAAACCGCGGATCTCGTAGGGGGTCCCAATCAGGCGCCTAGGCGGATGGTAACAGAGACAAGGGACATGATAGTTTTACCTGTGTTCGCCTCGCGGAGGTAAAACCCTACCTCGCTGATTAATATTGATGATATGGGTAGTACAAGAGTAGATCTACCATGAGATCAAGGAGGCTAAACCTTAGAAGCTAGCCTATGGTATGATTGTTGTTCGTCTCACGGACTAAAAACCCTCTCGTTTATATAGACACCGAGAGGCTAGGGTTACACAGAGTCGGTTACAATGGTAGGAGATCTACATATCCAGTATCGCCAAGCTTGCCTTCCACGCCAAGGAAAGTCCCATCCGCATACGGACTAAGTCTTTAATCTTGTATCTTCATAGTCTTGGAGTCCGCCAATGATGATAGTTCGCTATCCTGACACCCCCTAGTCCAGACTCTCAAAGGGGAGGGGTGTTTGATAAGGCTACAACGGCCAAGGCATCGCTAGACCGAGTACAAATGTTCCACTAAGGTGTAAATCGCTTGAGCTTGATCAAGATGTTCATGCTTAAGGTTGGTACTCTGGCCTGTGTGTGCACAAACATAACAACAATGGAGGTCATTATTACAATAGTCATTGGAAGATTACAATATTTAAGGTTTTACATAATAATCTCATCAAGATGGTCGAGACCATTTGTGATATCTCGCTGCTTTAAGTCGACAATTTCGGGTTGTTGCCTCAAGAAGAGATGCTTCATTTTCGCCCGAGTCACTAGTGAAGCCCTCTCATCAACCTAAGCTTTTTCCGATTCAAATTTTTTCTTCAATTTCTCTTGTTCCGAGATGTTGAATTCAAACTTGAGTTTGCTTTCTGAGTTTCAAGCTCTTGAAGTTTTAGCTAGCTCTTCAGTCAAGAAGTCTGACTCAAATTGACTTATGGTGGCCTCAGATTGACACCAAAAGTGTTATGGTAAGAATCATGGTAGTAGAATATTCAAGTCCCAAACACTTTACTGTAAAGATACTTGGCACTTGGGGCTAATGTATGCTTAAAGAATTTTTTAAACCTATCCTACCGAAATATATATATTAAGTCTCAAGCACTTTACAAGTAAAGATACTTGACACTTGGGGGCTAATGTAACACAAATTCAAAGTCTCATGCTATCACCGGTTAAATGTATTCACTTTAAACCGACAACCTAATAGTAAGTAGATTTCTAAAGTCTACATCATATTCATTCATAAGCAATAGACTTGGGGGCTGGTAGAGTAAGTAAGATTCAGAAAATAGCATAAAGTTATACCTCGATTTGTGCTATATTTGTTTCACCATGTCAATCTCCGTGTCACGACTATTGTGCACTTGGTTGAGATAGCCGAGACTATATCACCAATTCTTAGGTGAGTATAATCATGATGTCCTGCTTTGGCTTTCCGACGCTGGGCAACCTCCTTGGCAAAGGCATTGGGCAAGAACAAGAGGCCGCCCAGCTCAACATATTGATTTTTCGTAAATTCAACTTCCGTAAGTCATCTTGACCGGCTAGGAATTTCGGGTTATCGAGTTGGACAACATCCTCTCGCAGTGGGTCGAGGTTGGCACCGAACATCGGGCCGCCAGCGGTGGCTGATGAGTGAGCTGTTAGAACGAATGAGTCAAGCGCCGTTCAAGGACCACCGGTCTCGGATTTGCTTATTCTTCTTTCGCCTCTTGCCGGGCTTCACTTGCAAAAGTCAATCAAAGTGGAAGGATGAGTATCAAAGTATAAGTATGGAAAACTTAAAGTAAGAAAGGTATCCGCATGTTTTAAAAGCCGACATGTTTGATTGCATCGACTCTGCCGAAGAAGGAGAGGTATCCTCGATAATTGAGTTAGATGAATTGATGTGTTGGCTAATCAAACCCGCCAAAGGTAAAGCGTAACGTAAATCGGAGATAACCTCGTCCGACGCTCCGTTGCATCGGTAAGCCGAGGAGAGTTCTGCTTCTTGATTGGCTCCGAGTCCGCCGATTCTCAAGCTGTTGTTGCTTCAAAAGAAATTGAGGATCTTGGTAAGCTAGAGGATGTGAAAATCTTACTGGGTCACCTTCGGATTTTTTGTGTTGGCAAAGGCTCGAGTCGAGGAGATTATAGTTACCTCTTCACAATTGCTTGATCGCTCCTTGTATCCTCCTCGAAGGATAAAATGTCAAGAAATAACGACAAAGGAGTTAAGAAAATCAAAAGATTAGCTCTTCCTCATCCAAGAAGAGTCATCCAATTTAAGCATATCGAGGCGCTGGGTTTCTTCTTCTTGAGGTGCCCGCCTTGGCGCTTTCCTTTTGGTTTTCTTGGCTGCCCTGGCCTGTTTGGCAGCCTCATGGTCATACTTCGACCTTCCGTAAAATATCACCGCCTGTGGAAAAGATAAGGAATCATAAGTACAAGAAGGTATAACATGTTAAAGAGTATTTATGAAGATTGGTAACTTCATCAGTAGGGCCGGGTTCTTCTTACGTATGGAAGTAAGTCAAGGCATTACTAGTTACAAGGTTCTCCTTCAACAAAGGATCGGGTTGTAGCATCTACCACATCATCCGCAAATCGTCAGACTATGACGCATTGGATCATCCTTCGCCAGTAAGTACACATTAAGTCAAGCGACGGCTTAATGGTAGTATTCGCCAGTGACCTGCACTGCACAGCATCGATGCCATTTAAACCATTCCCCAACAGAGCTTTGATTTTCCTCATGGCGGGTTGAGAGGCAGCGCTCAACAGCGGGTCAATTTTTCCGCTAACTCGATGGTTGACTCAAGACGCAGGCACGAAGCCGGGCAGAGGCTTCATTAGCCGAGAAGTGTCTTGGCAAGAGAACCACGCCTCGTTCCAGCTTTTTGGGGTGACTCGACACCTTAGCATAAGGTAAAAGACAATCTCCCACCGCTGGATTGAGATGCCACCAAGCTCAAGACTAGTCTGCTGGCACGCTCATTCCGCCGTTCAAATAAAAAGTTCTCTAAACAAAAGCAGACTTGGCTCTTCTCCCGTGCACACCTCACGTAAGACTTGGAAATTGCAAAGGTTTGACATGCACTGGGTCCAATGTCTTAAGGTTTGAGATCAAAGAAGTTCGTAACTTCCTCAAGAATTTTGAGCCGGAGGGCAAATCCCTGCTCATGTGATCTGTGAAAACTATCACCTCCCCATCTTTGGGTTGAGGCTTCTTCGATGGGTCAGAGCACGATAAGACATGACCTCCTTGGGCAGGTGGCCGACTTCACTTAACTCAACAAGTTTGCTTTTGGTAATCGTGGATGGAACCCAATTGTAAGTTACAGGGCTTTGGCCGCCTTTAGGTGCCATGACAACAGTTGGCCCATTTACAAAATAAGAAGTTCCGGCTCAACTTAACCCGTAAGAAATATCTAAATTATTTAAAATGGCGGCTAAGAAGGGCCTAATGATATAAGGGTGATTGTGCAACAAGATTTAAGCCGCTACAAGTACCAAGAGCAATTCAAAATTTTAAGGTCATGAGAAGAAGGCAAGACTTACAACTCAAGATCACTTATTTAAACTAGACACCTAGACAGCTTGTGTTTATGGGCATTTACCGTAAGAAGCTCGGTGATGTAAACAAGTTTCATAGACGACAACTATTATTCTGGATCAAATTATTGCTCTGAAAGAAAAAAATTCGAGACCTAAAAACAGGACAGAGAAGTTCATGCACTCGAAGAGGGTTTCCAAACGAGGGAAATGAGATATGTTCCTATGCAAGATAAACACAAACAACTACCGCAGAAGTTCTACATAGTTTTTATGATCTAAACAGGGCATTGGAGGTGCAAACTAGTGAGGGTTTGCGTCGGGCGGTGATGAACGCCATTTAACTCAACAGGTTCCAATGTAGATCTAAAGAAAGGGAAGGAGAGGAACTCACGATGAGGACGAGCCACGGAGGTTCGCCACGATTTCTCGGGTCGAGTCAGTTGATGCAATGGCCGAGTCGATGAAGACGGGGGGTTCGACGGCTGCGGCGGCAGAGCTCGAGAGGAGGCAAGAGGAAGAGGACGACTGAAAGGAGAAGAATGAAAGACCTAAGTCGCGCCTATTTATAGGGAGAGGATAACTGAGACGGCGCGGGAAACGAGGAGATAAGAATTACTATCCAGCGGCCCCGACGCCTCGATTTTTGGAGCAATCAATAAAAGTAGAGATCCGTTGAAGGATACAATGGAATAGAAAATGAATTAAAGAAAGGATGATGTCACGCCGGGTTAAGACGGATCCAGAAGATGACGTCATGGCGGGTTAAAGAAAACCCTATGTATAGTCAGAAGACTGAAGATTTATTCCTTAAAAATATTTTTTGAGATTGACATGAACAGGTTCAAATCAACTGGGCCTAATGTTGGGGATATAACTATTTCTGTAAGCCGCCAAGGAGGGGCCGGGTTACACAAAGAAGACTCATCAGAGAGAAGCCCAAGACCAAGCATGATGATGGCGACTCAACAAAGGGCTTAAGGCCCACAGCGCACTAAAGGTCTGCTGTAGTAAAACCGCCATGATAGCATGACTTATAACATAAGGTAGATTTAACTAGTCACCGAGCCGACACTATTATAAGCCGTCCGACTCATGAGCCACGTGGCATCAACCCGTATATAAGGGACGCATCACGGCGCGCTTAAGGTAAGAAACAACTCATCGAGAACCGGCATAGCATATCTCGCCTCCTTGGTCATCAAACATCAATACTAAACCCAACTAGACGAGGCCTTACCTTCACCGTAAGGGGTCAACTAGTATAAACTCTCTCGTGTCCTTTGTCCCCATTTAACCCCTTCAAGCTTCCTAGCTGCGATGGCTCCACAACTAAGTCCTTTCACGAGGACATCCGACGTGACATTCCACCACACCATACAAGATGGTGTGCCAACATATTTTATATCGCATCCAACACGATTCTTGCTAGTAAAATGTTTGTGGTGTACCTGATTTTTTCATTCTGCTTTTGAAAGACAAAATGGTGTTACGGAGGGAAAGGATGGTGTTTGAATTGCTAGAACATTTATCTTTAGTTAACATGCAACTATATGAGTGTCGATTAAAATTTGGAATTATTCCGGTTCATTTGGCCTTTTTTATGCATTAATTGAGTTTCCAGCATTTAATGTGCATAATTCAAAATTGAATTGCAAGCACATGCTCCAAAGGCACCAAAGTTTTTGAAAATCACATGTGTGTCTTCGGTGAATTTATAGGTCCCTTGCAAGAAATGGGAATGAAATTCAAACATCTGTGCGTCGTGGCTCGGCCGGAAACATTGAGAAACTTGGTTTTTAAATTCCTGTAAATCAAAAACTTGCCTGAAAATCATGAAACTTGGCATGGTGTCATGTCATGGCACCAACATCTTGTGCTAATTTTTTTGGCCAAATTGGGGCAAGTTTTTGTATATGCTTCTTGCAAACCGGAGCTTCTCTCAAGAAGGCTCATAGTCCCGAGAGGGAACGTGTCACCCTTGTGTGCAAAACGACATACGCTACCCCCCTATTGATTTTTTTACAGAGCCAACATAGAAATATATGAGTGTCGTGCTAAAATTTAGAATTATTCCATGTTCGTTTGGCCTTTTTTGTACATTATTTGGTTTTCTAGTCATTAAATGTGCATAATTCAAATTTGAACTACAAGCACATGCTCCAAAGGCACCAAAGTTGGTTGAAAAATCACATGTGTGTCCTTGGGTGAATTTCTAGGTCCCATGCAAGAAATGGGAATGAAAATCAAACATCTCAAGGCCATGGCTCGGCCGAAAAACATTGAGAAACTTGGTTTTAAATTCTCAGAATCCAAAACACGATGAAAATCATGAAACTTTCATGGTGTCATGTCATGGCACCAACATGTTGTGGTAAAAATTTGTGTAGCTAATGCACTCAAATGTTCTAGTCTCTCAGGCATCGCTGTCATCCTCGATCGGTAATGCTAACATGCACAAAGACTCGAGGATTTATAACAGAGTTTCAATCACACACTTATTACATTGAAAAGTCTCAAAGAGAACTTATTACAATAATATGGCTTAAGGCCATCTAAATAAGATAACAACGGAAGGCTTGGAAGATAAAGTGAGTCCATCAACTCCAACGGATAGTTGAGTGAACGACAACGCACCTATGGAACCTTACTGTTGTTCTAAAAGTTCTGCGAACATGATATGTTGCAGCCCAAAATGGGTCAGCACATGGAATATGCTCGCAATGTAACACAAGAGAGTAATGAACAGAATAAATGCTATCACTACATGCATATGTGGATGGTGGAGAGCTCTATGGTTAATAATTTTGCATAAAACCAATTTTTCCCTAAATCAAAGGAATAAATTTTATTTAACTATCATGGTGGTTGTTAAACATTGAGAAGGTTCCTCCAACTCAATCCCAATTAAACAATATCAATTAACCCAACAAATTAATTTAGAGTGATGAGATCAACATGATAATCCAAGAACCAGATACTCAAGATGTCCATAACCGGGGACACGGCTAACCATGGTTAGTTTGTACACTCGCAGAGGTTTATGACTTCTTCCCACAAGACTCGATCTCCTCCGTAGATTTCTCGACTACATGGTGTTTGAGAAACGGATGACGAGACACGCTCTTCGTAAACATTAACTCTTTACTATGGGTGGACAAATACACCTACTTTCCCTACATCTCGCTAGCCCACCATTGAAAGTGGTCATGCAACCTACTCAATTATGCTAGAGCCCATAATAGCTTGTGGCTGCACACGGAAGTTTCTAGCATGATTAATCTTATGATCCCTTTGAGCCTAGGTGGCTAACCAGAGGATGATCACTGGCACTCGGGATATCCTAGGACAACACCGGATTCTCTGTGTGCTCGCAATTAATCCACCCATGTGTATTTAAGTAGCCACCTTAAGTTAACTAGTAATTAATAATTCTCACATCCGCTATGGATACACTCACCCAAACCACGCTTCACGAGCATAGCATAGCAATCTCGAGCATAACATAGAAGTGACCCTCAAAGGTTTGATAATAAAAGGGCAAGATGTTCTACCTCATCATCTACTTCCCAAACCCACATGTTAATCAAATCCTAACCATGCAATGTTTGAGGATTGAAACTAATGCATAAAAACTGGTAATAAAGGGTATGATCAAAGTGTTACTTGCCTTGTTGATGATCTCAAAACCTAGAGACTCAGAGTAGCACGCTTTGCAATTCGGGAATTCTATCGCAAACAAACAATAGCATACGTAAGCACTCCAGCAAAGAATCATGGGTAAAACTCAAATAAGAAGATCCAAACAGAAAGTTCAACTAAAGAACTCCGGTTGCAAAAAGAATCAACTCAAACGGAGCAACGAAACTTAAGATACGAACAAAACAAGAATCGTTTACTAATCTGGACTAAAGACAAATTTTACAGTACCAAAATCATGTTCAAGTTGGTTAAACGGAAAGAGGGCTTCGAGATGAAGATTTAGGCGCTGGTTTCATCTAATTTGGATAAACGAGCAAAAAGTTATACTAGATCGAAGATCAGGGCAGAAATCGCGATCAAAATAATCGCAGATAAAACCCTGAAAAATAAAACGAGACGAACAGACTAACGAATGAGTGTTCGCTGTCTGAGCCTAACCGGTGAATAGTGTTTGTTAAAACGAACGAACGGCCGCTAAATAACTAAACCGAAAAAACCTAACCGATCTATCTAAAAAAAATCTAGGGTTTAAAAAAAACCCGACGGTTTTTTACTAAACCCAAAAAAAGACGACGGCGGGCGGCGCGGCTACCTCCGGCGATGTCGGGCGGCAGGCAAGGGCGGCGTTGGCGGGCTCCTAGCATACGACGAGGGCGACAACGGCAAGAAGCAGGCGGCGCGGCGACGGAAAAGGGCGGCGGCGGCTTGGGAGAGGCGGGCGGCGGATTTATAGGGGCCTGGGGTCCGACTTGTGAGGGTCAACCCCAAGCAAGAAGGCAGCCTCGATCAAGTGAGTCCGGCTCGGCACGCCACAGGGGCGGCATCAGGGCTGGGCCTTGGCCTAGCGCGTCCATGAGAACTTTTTAAAAATAATTCCTCCAAAACAGAAAATCCTAATAAATTATAAAAAATTCTAAAAATGTGATAGACAATTTTGCCGCCTAAACTAAATATTTAGAACAAAGTGAACATTTTTGTGGCCTAAATGCAATTTTGAAAATATGCATATTTTTCTAATTCAAATAAAATAGCAATAAAAATCCAAATAAAATATTTATTTGATTTTAACATTTTTCCTCCAATATTTATTTTATTTTGG
The DNA here is from genome assembly GCA_021437245.1 of Aegilops speltoides. Lineage (NCBI taxonomy): Eukaryota > Viridiplantae > Streptophyta > Magnoliopsida > Poales > Poaceae > Aegilops > Aegilops speltoides. The sequence goes on along the minus strand of JAHHZJ010002712.1, from coordinate 21,227 downwards.
GAAGTCATTTTATCCCCTCTCTTTTATTTTAATATTGGAAATATTCAGAGAGAAAATTATTAGAACCAAAATGATCCTCTTTTCAATATTTGAGAGAATTCAAATATGAAAACAAATGAAACCCCCAACTCTCTCCGTGGGTCCTTGAGTTGCTTAGAGTTTCTAGGATCAACCAAAATGCAATGGAATATGATATGCATATGATGTCCTATGTATAACATTCCAAATTGAAAATTGGGATGTTACAAACCTACCCCCCTTAAGATGAATCTCGCCCTCGAGATTCGGCCTGGCTAGAAAACAGGTGTGGGTGGTCCTTCCGTAGGTCCTCCTCTCGTTCCCAGGTGGCTTCATCCTCGGTATGGTGGCTCCACTGAACTTTGCAAAACTTGATAACCTTATCACAGGTGACTCGGCCGGCAAACTCGAGAATCTTCACCGGTTTCTCCTCAGAATTCAAATCACTATCCAAATTAATCGCCTAAGCAGATCAGATTCCCAGAGGAATATCGGCCATCTTTGCATGGCACTTCTTCAACTGGGGAACGTGAAACACAACGTGAACTCATGATAATCCTTCTGACAGTTCCAGCTTGTAAGCAATTTCCTACGTTCCAAAACTTTGTATGGTCCCACAAAACATGGTGCTAACTTTCCCTTAACTCCAAAACGCTTAACTCCTTTTTTTTGACAGAAAGACTGTAAGGGAACCCCTTACAGTATAATTGGTGCAACAAACCCAAATTGCAAGTACCATGCCTTGAATCCGGTGGTGGAAGACATCAGTCCCTTCCCACCACTAGGCTATGCCTTAGTCTGCAAAACGCTTAACTCCTTGAAGTGGTGACACATGAAGGTATACTGCTTCGATTCATAAATCGCTCTTGCGCTAGAATCCGTGATAACTCTTCTCGCTCGATCGCTACCTTGAGTCTCTGCCGCGAATCGCTTAACCTTCTTCGCACTTAATCTAATCTCGTCCAAACAACCGACGATCTCCAACTTCATCCAACAATAACGGTGTCCCGCACCTCCTTCCGCATAAGGCTTCAAAAGTGGCCATCTTCGTCGGCTTGATAACTGTGTTATACAAGAACTTTGCATACGGCAAATTGTCATCCCAACTAGATCCATAATCTAGCGCACAAGCTCTCAACATGTCCTCCAGATCTGATTGACTCTCGGTCCGGCCCATCCTGTCTCGCGGGATGAAAGGTCAGATCGCGACTCTAGCCTGTACCCAAAGTATCGTAACCGATTCCGCATCTTTGAGGTAAACCGGGTTCTCTATCTCGACATGTTGGTCCTCAAACTCGGCGCATATACGATCCTCGGTCATGTATATCTTTTCCAACTTAGCACTTGTATAAGTGGTCTTCACCGATGAAATGAGCTACTCGCCAATCGATCGACTACAACCCATATAGAGTCATAGCTCGAACGAGTCCCGGCAATCCCGCGATAAAGTCCATGCCAAGCTTGTTCCACTTCCATTCGGTATCGGCAATGGCTGTAGTAATCCTCGCCGCTTCGATGCTCGACTTAACTCTCGACATACATCACATACCGCTACATACTCGCAATATCCTTCTTCATTCCTCGGCCCACCGTAAACTTTCCTTAAAATCCAGATACATCTTAGTGTTTCCGGTGAATTGAATACGGGAATCATGGGCCCTTGCAAAATCAACTTCCCGATCTCGGGTCATTAGGGCACATATACGCCGATCCTCAAACCATAAGGTATCGTGGCTCATCCTCATGAAATCCTTTAGCCTTTCCTTTGCTCATCCTTTCCTTTATCTCGACAATCTCCTTGTCAGTATTCTGGGCTTCTCTGATTTTATCCATCAAAGTGGACTGAATTTCCAATGCTGCTACATAACCTCTTGGAACTATTTCCAAACATAGCTCGCGAAGATCTTCTGCTAATCCCTTAGGTAATCCTTCGTCATGAGCGATAACATAACTCTGCAGCTCAACGATCGGCTACTACATTAGCCTTCCGGATGATAATGCAATTTCATATCATAACCCTTAATGAGCTCCAACTATCTCCTTTGCTCGAGATTCAACTCCTTCGCGGAAGATATATGTCAAACTCGTGATCCGTGGTACACCTCATGCTGGTTTCCGGCGAGAAAATGTCTCCATCGCTCTTCAACCAAGATGCACTACGGTCGCTAACTCCAAATCATGAGTAGCATAATTTAACTCATGAGGTTTAAGCTATCGTGAGGCATATGAAACATCTCTTCCTTCCTGATAAGCACCGCCCAAGTCCTCGACATGAAGCGCCGCAATACACTTGATTTGATCTCGAAGAATCAAGACTGGGTCAGAACCAAACGCTTTTTCAACTCCCGAAACCGCTTCACACTCCTCACCCATTTGAACTTGGTGTCCTTCTTCAACAACTCTTCATGGGCTTAGCAACTCGAGAAATTTCTATGAACCTCCGATAATATCCCGCGAGTCCAAGAAAACTCCCGACCTCTCCAACCGATGGGGTGCTACCCATTTAGTCACGTAAACAACCTTGGTGGGGCTCATCGCTATTCCTTCTCCTGATATAACATGTCCAAGAAATCCAACTTCCTTCAACCAAAACTCACACTTGCTGAACTTGGCATATAATTGGTGTTCTCTCGAGCTTCGAGAACCAAATGTAAATGTTCCTTATGCTCCTCTTCATTCTTCGAGTAGACAAATATATCATCAATGAACACCATGACGAACTGATCCAAAACTCCATAAACACGTTGTTCATCATGTTCATGAAATAGGCAGCGTTAGTCGCATCAAATGACATAACGGTATACCATATAGCCCGCACTTTGTGGTAAAAGCCGCCTTAGGTATATCCCGCCTCAAATCTTCAATGATGGTATCCTCGATCGCAGACGATCTTGGAAAATACTTTAGCTCCTTGCAACCGGTCAAACAAATCATTGATTATCGGCAAGGGTACTTGTTCTTGATCACACCTCATTCAACGCGATGATAATCAACAACCATCCTTAATGATCCATCCTTCTTCTCCACTAGAAGTACTGCCCCCAAGGTGATGAACTTGGTCAAATATAACCTTTATCTAGTAACTCCTTAATCAGCTTCTAATTTCCTCCAAACTCGTATGTTATCCGACACATTTCTCTTTGATATTGGCCCGTGCATGGCAAAAGCTCAATCAAAAACTCAATGTTTCTATCCGGTGGCATGCCTGGCAACTCCTCAGGAAATACATCGGGGTAATCCTTCACCACTAGTACTTCCTCTTGTACAACTCCTGATAAGGAATTCACTTGAGTCCTCCTCGGCACATGCCGGGATACATACTTGATCCTTCTTCCTTCTGGGTGGTGAGCATAATTGACTTACTGGTGCAATCGATGTTTCCTCCATACATCAATAACCAATCCATACCCAAAATCACATCCAAGCCTTGTGACTCTAGAATTATAAAATCCGAGGGGAAAACATGCCTACCTATGGTCAACAAAGATCCAAAACATCCTTGGCTTGTATATGCTTCGCCTCAAGTAGCTTACTAACATAGGTGTCCTAAGAACTTTGTGGGCAACTTATACTTATCCACAAATCCCTTGATATGAATGATACGCTCATTTTGCATCATGCTTTTATATCGATATTTATTGCATTATGGGCTGTTATTACACGTTATGTCATAATACTTATGGTTATTCTCTTATTTTACAAGGTTTACACACTACAAAAAAGACACATCCGTGACATTTTGGGTCAATAAATTTTTTCTCATTATACATATGACACTTCTATGACGATAATTGTAACAAAACCCGCAGATCATCATAGATGTGGTGGGCTCCTACTTCTATGACAAAAATCATGATGTAAAATGGGCTTTTCGCCTCCGGCGGGCTGGAGACGCAACTGCATGACATTCTTTGGGCCGCCCATGATGGAAAAACCATGGTAGAAGCAAGGGGAGGAAAATTTCGGGAGTTGCTTGCTACGGTGGGAGGTCGTGGGTCGAGCGATGCGCTGCTTTCTTCGTGACACGACGCTGCTGCAAAGTGCGTAGGCGTTGGCTCTAATTGAACCCGAAGCGAGGCGTTGGGTTCTAATCAACCCGAAAGGACAGACCGCAGTTACGCTAGCATCGAACCCGAGCGATCGATCGATGGCTGTTAATCGAACTCGATGGAGCGATTCTTTTCACTACTACCGCTAATCAAGCCGATCGATTGATGAACAAAGGAGCATTGCGGGGGTTGATGAACAAGGAGCGGTGGCGCTTTCCGATGAACAGACCATGGGTGTGGAGGGTCGGATGAACAGAGAAGATGGAGGGGTGGCCGTGGAGGGTGGTTGAACGGGACCCCGTGGTGTGGAGGGTCGATGAACAAGAGATGGTGGGGGCCGGATGAACAAAGAGACGGAGGGGTGGTTGAACAAGAGCTTGGAGAAGCGCGCGGTGGAGGCTGGATGAACAGAGCCCGTGGAGGCTGGAGGAGGTCGATGGTAGCCCGTGGAGGCCGGAGGAGGTCGACGGTGGAGATGAACAGATCCCGTGGAGTCTCTGCTTGTGGTACGCCACACCCTCCCGGCGAACAGACCTCTGCTTGACCGTAGGAGGTCCATCTCGCCCGCTTTGGCGGCACGCCACACCCTCCCGATCAACAGACTCTGCTTCACCGTAGGGAGGTCCGCTTGCCCATTTTGCAGCACGCCACACCCTTCCCAATCAACAGACTTCCCCGCTTTCACCGTAAGAGGTCTCTGCTTCTCCGCTTTGGCGGTCACGCCACACCCTCCCGATCAACAGACCCTGCTCCAACGAGGTCCGCTTTCTCCCAGCGGTACACCAGCCTCGCTTCCATCGCCGTTCCGCCCAAGCCGGTTGGCTCCCACGTGTTCCGCTGCCTCCCGGCGAACACGACGATTCCGCTGCTTCCCCATGAACACGACGCATTCTTTGCTTCCCCATGAACACGACGACGCTATTGTTTCTCCGTTCACCCAGCCATGTACGTATGCGCAAGTAGGCGCTCGAGACCCCGCCCAGATGTACGACGCGTCATGATTTTCTTTCTTGCACCCTCGCCACAGACGATGTGAACATGCTACGGGCGCGCTTTACTACGACACGCGGCGCGCTTACTACTACGACATCGCACGCCTACATCGACCAAGATGTACGCATATCGTCATGAATTAATGACAACGCTACATACGCTTCACCGGTGGGTCCCGACCGCCGTGCACTTCTCGCCCGCGAAGATGTAGCCGTGGTCCGAGCAATGGGGCGAATTGTTTTTTTTGCCCGATGCACTTCCTTATGGCGAAGATGTAGCCGGTGGGTCCCAAAGAAGGAGGGGGCGAATTGTTTGCCCTGACGCACTTCCTTGCGCATGAAGATGTAGTTGGTGGGTCCCCAGCAATGTGGGTGAATCGCTTTTTGCCCGTGATGCACTTCCTGCGCGCGGTGCAAATAGTGGGTCCCAGCAGTGTGGGGAAAACATTTTTTATGAAATACGGTGGCCCGTCTGTGGGTCCTCATTGCCGTGGAGGAATAATTATTTTCCGCAGAATAAGGAGGCACTTCCTTGTCACGCTCAGGACCCAAATTGCCGCCTCTCCACATATAGTCCATGTCCGGCGGAAGTCGCTCGACCACGCTGACTATGCCGCCGAGAGCACTGTGGCGGTGGACGCACGACGAGGCCTAGGAAGGGGACGACGGGAGCCGGGAAGACGCGCAAAGGAAGCTCGCGCAGGAGGAGTACGAGGGTTCACCGTTCGCCACGGTGGAGAGGCTGCTGCCGCCGCAGGGCTCGCCACAGTGCAAATAGTAGGGCGGTGAGGCTCCACGGCAAAGACATCCGCCACGGAAGCATGAGCATGCGCGCACGACCGGGCGCCAAGCTTTGGGCGATCGAGCAAGAAGACCAGAGGTTGAAGAAGCACCACGGCCGCTGGATGGACATCGATGGTCACCGAGCTAGAATTGTTTATATTGACTGTTGACAAAGCCTCCATCCCCGCCAACTTAGTAGGCCCATTAAGTCAGCCTCCCACCAAGGTGGGTCCCATCTGCTGGGGTATTCATTTTTTGTGCGTATAAGGAGCCACTTCCAGCTGGGTCCAAGCCGATGTTAGGGGAACGTTGCGAATTACGGTGGGTCTGCCGGTGGGTCCCAAAGAATCGTGGGCAAATGTTTTTTTCACGTAAATATTGGTGGCCCGTCCGTGGGTCCCTCGATGTCGTGGAGGAATAATTATTTTCCGCTTAATAAGGAGGCACTTCCTTGTGGCTGCCAGGGACCCACTTTGCCGCCTCTTCACGATAGTATTCTTCGATGGAATTTGGTCGCTGACCACATCGACCATGCCGCCGAGAGCACCACAAGGTGGATGACGGCGAGGCCTAGGAAGGGACGACGCGAGCCGGGAAGACGCGGCAAAGGATGCCCACGCGAGAGGAGTACGAGGGTTCACTGGTCGGCTGCTGCCGCCAGCAATAACAGGGGTGGGGTGAGTGGAGGAGGGATGGCCTGCCACGGTGGGAGTAGTATGGAGGCGGTGAGGTTCCCAGGGCAAAGACAAACTGCCACGGAGGCAGGAGCAAAGCACGACGACCAAGCGCTTGCTTTGGGCGGTTGAGCAAGAAGACCAGAGGTTGAAGAAGCACTATGGCTCATGGATGGACATCGACGGTCACCGGAGATAGAATCGTTCATATTGGCTAAGTTGACAAAGCCCTCCATCCCCGCCAACTTAGTAGGCCCACAAGTCAGCCTTCCCACTAAGGTGAGTCCCAAATGAGGTGGGGAGTATTCATTTTTTTGTGCGTAATAAAGAGGCACTTCCGATGGGTCCGAGCCGACAAATGGGGAACGTTGTGGAAATACAAAGGGTCTGTCCGGGTACCAGAGTCGTGGGGGAAACGTTTTTCAAATAAGGTGGCCCGTCCGTGGGTCCTCGCTGTCGTGTGGAGGAATAATTATTTTGCGCTGAATAAGGAGGCACTTCTTGCGGCGCTGTGGACCCAGCCGTCGCCTCTCCACGCACAAGATTTCTTCGGCGAAGTTTGGCCGCCGACCACGCTGACCACGCCAAGGCCGAGAGCACTGTGGTGGTGGACGGCGACGACGCTTAGGAAGGGACGACGCGAGCGGGAAGACGCAGCAAAGGAAGCCCGCGCGAGAGGAGTACGAGGGTTCACCGTTCGGCCAGGTGTGAGGCCGCTGCCGCCGCAGTATAACAGGGTGGGTGAGTGGAGGGATGGCCTGCCAGCGGGAGTAGTATGGGGCGGTGAGGCTCAAGGCAAAGACAACCGCCACGGAGGCAGGAGCAAAGGCACGACCGCGCATTGCTTGGGGCGGCCGGACCAAGAAGACCAGAGGTTGAAGAAGCACTACACCGTTGGATGGACATCGACGGTCACCGGCTAGAATCATTTATATTGACTTGTTGACAAAGCCCTTGGTCCCAAATTGCCGGCCGACCTTGTGCAATTTAACGCTTATATTGACTACATAGGTTGACAATGGTGTGGGACCGTGATGTCGTGAAACCAGAGAAAGCAAAAAAATATAGTTGTACATAATAAGGAGGCACTTATAAGACGCATTTACTATGGCCCTAGTGGGTCCTTAGTGTCATCCACCAAAATAAAGTCATCTCCTAATCCTCATGTTCGCTGACCATGTTAATAATGCTCGGCGCCACGGCGAGCGCAAATAACTCAAGGACAATGGAGAGGGCTCTGCCCTACGGAGGTCTCGATATACCTACCGCTTCATTCAGAAGCCAGATCATCTGACACCTATGAGCACCTTTGAGAAACCGAGACGACATGAACGGTAGGGCCGCTTGGGAGCCTCGGTTTATTTCAAACCTGATTAACATACAAGTGTAATTTACTCATCATCTGAAGGCCCGAGGTCTGTAAGTAAAACCGGCGGGTTACGCGTGTAATTTTTTTTGATCAAAGAAGGGCTTGCCCCCTTCCGATTTTCATTACTGAAAACCATCCTTACAGTGATCAGTTAAAAGACATAACAAAACAGGTCCAAACTACCAGCACGACATTACATCCCACCAAAAGGCCAACAAAGGCCGCAACCATCCAGGACTACGAGGACCAGCCAGGCCCAGCGCAAACAAAGTCTACCACAAACCACAACAGAGACAAATGACATAACAACTAGTAGCTAATAGACACAAGAAGACTAAGAACAAAGCAGAAGAGTAGCATGGAAATGTCGCAGCTGCTCATCCAGGAGTCTCGCCACGCTGAACCGCCACCCCGCCTGGGCCAGGTACACTCATTTGTCGCCTGCTCTACTTGCACCCATTTCCAGCATTTTTCTTGATGGCTCCTTTATCTGCAAGATGGACCAATCAACCAACCATCGACTCATTAGTTTGATTATACGAAAAGGATCATTTATCCTTTTTCTTTCAAATACAATTGCATTTCTACTTTTCCAAATTGCCCACAATAAGGCAGAAACCCCAACCCTCACCATTTTCTTGTCCTCTTTGTTAAATTTGCTTATCCACCCCCCAAAACAATCTTTAACATTTAAAGGAATGGTCTTCAAACCACAAACACATCTGACCAAGCTCCAAAGCAAGGAAACTACAACAGGTGACCAGTGTATATTTTACGAGCATTGCTATATGGACGACATTACCAGACGATACATGCACGACGTGCGTATCATGCCATCCATGGGCAAGGCTGAAATAGCAGCTAACGGCCGGATTAGCAATCGTCCGAAAGTGTCGCTCAGCTGCTATCGTGGTGTGAAGTACTCCGATATTTTACTAGTCAAATCGACCAACCAAGTGCCTTCGCCGAGACCATCTCTTAATTTACAAGCGCCAGTTTTACAAGCGGTTTTGGTTGGAAAACGACGATCCAATCACGAACTCCAATATCATGAGTTGGTCGAAGATCATATGGTTTCACGCCTAACCTACCCAACATGTCGATAGGCTATGAATGAACATCGACGGTGAACTTCTTACGACGGAAACAATGTAAGAGGATGATCTTCTTAACAAGCAAATCACCGCATTAGATCGACATGCAAGTGAAGGAAATATGCCCTAGAGGCAATAATAAAGTTATTATTTATTTCCTCATATCATGATAAATGTTTATTATTCATGCTAGAATTGTATTAACCGGAAACATGATACATGTGTGAATACATAGACAAACATATAGTCACTAGTATGCCTCTACTTGACTAGCTCATTAATCAAAGATGGTTATGTTTCCTAACCATAGACATGTGTTGTCATTTGATTAATGGGATCACATCATTAGGAGAATGATGTGATTGACATGACCCATTCCGCTAGCCTAGCACTTGATCGCTTAGTATATTGCTATTGCTTTCTTCATGACTTATACATGTTCCTCAGAACTATGAGATTATGCAACTCCTGCTTACGGAGGAACACTTTGGTGCTACCAAACGCCACAACGAATCGGGTGATTATAAAGGAGTACTACAGTGTCTCCAAAGGTACATGTTGAGTTGGCGATTTCGAGATTAGGTTTTGTCACTCCGATTGTCTGGAGAGGTATCTCTAGGCCCTCTCGGTAATGCACATCACTATAAGCCTTGCAAGCAATGTGACCAATGAGTTAGTTACGGAATGATGCATTACGTAACGAGTAAAGAGACTTGCCGCTAACGAGATTGAACTAGGTATTGATACCGACGATCAATCTCGCAAGTAACATACCGATGACAAAGGGAACAACGATGTTGTTATGCGGTTTGACCGATAAAGATCTTCAGAGAATATGTAGGAACCAATATGGGCATCCAGGTTCCGCTATTGGTTATCGACCGAGAATAGTTCTAGGTCATGTCTACATAGTTCTCGAACCCGTAGGGTCCGCACGCTTAACGCTACGATGACAGCTTTATTATGAGTTTATAAGTTTTGATGTACCAAGTTTGTTCGAGTCCCTGATGTGATCACGACATGACGAGGAGTCTCAAATGGTCGAGACATAAAGATTGATATATTGACGACTATATTCGACACCGAAGTGTTCCGGTGATTTCGAGAAAACCGGAGTGCCGAGGGTTACCGAACCCCCAGAGAAGTAATGGGCCTTATGGGCCTTAGTGGAGAGAGAGAGGGCGGCCAGGGTGGGCCGCGCGCCTCCCCCTCGTCCGAATTGACTAGGAGGGGGCGCCGCCTCTTCCTTCCCCTCTCCCCCTTCCTTCCCTCCTAGTAGGAGTAGGAAAGGAGGAGTCCTACTCCTACTAGGAGGAGGACTCTCCTCCTGGCGCGCCTCTAGGGCCGGCCGCCTCCCCTTGCTCCTTTATATACGGGGCGGGGGCACCCCATAGACACACAAGTTGATCTACGGATCGCTCCTTAGCCGCAGCGGTGCCCCTCCACCATATTCCACCTCGGTCATATCGTCGCGAGTTTAGGCGAAGCCCGCGCGCGTAGAACATCATCATCGCCACCACGCCGTCAGGTCGACGGAACTCATCCCCGCTTTGCTGGATCGGAGCCCGGGATCGCCATCGAGCTGAACGCAGTGCTGAACTCGGAGGTGCCGACGCTCGGTGCTTGGATCGGTCGGATCGTGAAGACGACGACTACATCAACCGCTACAGTCATAACGCTCCGCTTACGGTCTACGAGGGTACGTGGACAACACTCTCCTCTCGCTGCTATGCCATCACCATGATCTTGCGGTGCGAGGAAATTTTTGAAATTACTACGCTCCCCAACAAAGGGCATCCGAGCCTAGGTTTTATGCGAGATGTTATATGCACGAGTAGAACACAAGTGAGTTGTGGGCGATATAAGTCATACCGCTACCAAAGATGTCATACTTTGGTTCGGCGGTATTGTGAGATGAAGCGCCCGACCGACATTACGCCAGACGCTTACGCGAGACTGGTTTCACTGCTACGAGCACTCGTGCTTAAAGGTGGCTGGCGGTGTCTGCTCTCTCACTTTAGCTGAATCGAGTGGGCTACGCCCGTCCTTGCGAAGGTTAAAACAGCACTAACTTGACGAACTATCGCTGTGGTTTTGATGCGAGGTAAGAACGGTTCTTGCTAAGCCCGTAGCAGCCACGTAAAATTTGCAACAACAAAGTAGAGGACGCCTAACTTGTTTTTGCAGGCATGTTGTGATGTGATATGGTCAAGACGTGATGCTATATTTTATTGTATGAGATGATCATGTTTTGTAACCGGTTATCGGCAATCGGCAGGAGCCATATGGTTGTCGCTTATTGTATGAAATGCAACGCTCTGTAATTGCTTTACTTTATCACTAAGCGGTAGCGATAGTCGAGAAGCAATAGATGGCGAACGACAACGATGCTACGATGGAGATCAAGGTGTCGCTACGGTGACGATGGTGATCACGACGGTGCTTCAAGATGGAGATCACAAGCACAAGATGATGATGGCCATATCATATCACTTATATTGATTGCATGTGATGTTTATCCTTTATGCATCTTATCTTGCTTTGATTGACGGTAGCATTTTAAGATGATCTCTCACTAATTATCAAGAAGTGTTCTCCCGAGTATGCACCGCTATAAAGTTCTTCGTGCCGAGACACCACGTGATGATCGGGTGTGATAGGCTCTACGCTCAAATACAACGGTGCAAAACAGTTGCACACGCGAATACTCAGTTAAACTTGACGAGCCTAGCATATACAGATATGGCCTCGAACACGGAGACCGAAGGTCGAACGTGAATCATATAGTAGATATGATCAACATAGTGATGTTCACCATTGAAACTACTCCATCTCACGTGATGATCGGACATGGTTTAGTTGATTTGGATCACGTGATCACTTAGATGACTAGAGAGATGTCTGCCTAAGTGGGAGTTCTTAAGTAATATGATTAATTGAACTTAAATTTATCATGAACTTAGTACCGATAGTATTTTGCTTGTCTATGTTTGTTTGTAGATAGATGGCTCGTGTTGTTGTTCCGTTGAATTTTAATGCGCTCTTGAGAAAGCAAAGTTGAAAGATGATGGTAGCAATTACACGGATCGGGTCCAGAATCTGAGGATTATCCTCATTGCTGCATGTAAGAATTACGCCCCGAAGCACCGCTGGGTGCCAGCCTCGCCGCTGATGCAACCGACGACGTTAAGAACGCCCGCAGAGCAAAGCTGATGACTACTCGATAGTTCAAGCAGCCATGCTTTACGGCTTAGAACCGGTCTTCAACGACGCTTTTGAACGCCATGGAGCATATGAGATGTTCCAGAGTTGAAGTTAATATTTCAAGCAAATGCCCGGATTGAGAGATATGAAGTCTCCAATAAGTTCTATAGCTGCAAGATGGAGGAGAATAGTTCTATCAAGGAACACATACTCAAAATGTCCGGGTATAATAATCACTTGATTCAACCGGGAGTTAATCTTCCGATGATAGTGTCATTGATGTAATTCTTCAATCATCGCCACCAAGCTACAAGAGCTTCGTGATGAACTATAATATGCAAGGGATGAACAAGACTATTCCCGAGCTCTTCGCAATGCTAAAAGCCATGGAGGTAGAAATCAAGAAGGAGCATCAAGTGTTGATGGTTAACAAGACCACCAGCCAAGAAAAGGGCAAAGGGAAGAAGAAGGAACTTCAAGAAGAACAACAAGCAAGTTGTCGCTCAAGAGAAGAAACCCAAGTCCGACCTAAGCCTGAAACTGAGTGCTTCTACCGCAAGCGATCGACATCGAAGCGGAACTGCCCCAAGTATTTGGCGGATAAGAAGGATGGCAAAGTGAACAAAGGTATATGTGATATACATGTTATTGATGTGTACCTTACTAATGCTCGCAGAGCACCTGGTATTTGATACTGGTTCTGCTAATATTTGCAACTCAAACAGGACTACGGATTGCTTAAGATTGGCTAAGGACGAGGTGACGATGCGCGGGGAAATGGTTCCAAAGTCGATGTGATCGCGGTCGGCACGCTACCTCTACATCTACCATCGGGATTAGTTTTAGACCTAAATAATTGTTATTTGGTGCCGCTGAGCATGAACATTATATCCGGATCTTGTTTGATGCGAGACGGTTATTCATTTAAATCGAGAATAATGGTTGTTCTATTTATATGAGTAATATCTTTATGGTCATGCACCCTTGAAGAGTGGTCTATTTTATTGAATCTCGATAGTAGTGATACACATATTCATAGTGTTGAAACCAAAAGATGCAGAGTTGATAATGATAGTGCAACTTATTTGTGGCACCGCCGCTTAGGTCATATCGGTGTAAAGCGCATGAAGAAACTCCATACCGATGGGCTTTTGGAATCACTTGATTATGAATCACTTGGTACTTATGTAACCGTGCCTCATGGGCAAGATGACTAAAACGCCGCTTCTCCTAACTATGGAGCGAGCAACTGATTTGTTGGAAATCATACATACCGATGTTTGTGGTCCAATGAATGTTGAGGCTCATGGCGGTATCGTTATTTTCTCACCTTCACAGATGATTTGAGCAGATATGGGTATATCTACTTAATGAAACACAAGTCCAAACATTTGAAAAGTTCAAAGAATTTCAGAGTGAAGTGGAAAATCATCGTAACAAGAAAATAAAGTTTCTACGATCTGATCGTGGAGGAGAATATTTGAGTTACGAGTTTGGTTTACACTTGAAACAATGCGAATAGTTTCAAGAACTCACGCCACCCGAACACCACAACGAAATGGTGTGTCCGAACGTCAGAATCGTATTTTACTAGATATGGTGCGATCTATGATGTCTCTTACCGATTTACCGCTATCGCTTTGGGGTTATGCTTTAGAGACGGCCGATTCACGCTAAATAGGGCACCATCAAAACTGCTGAGACGACGCCTTATGAACTGTGGTTTGGCAAGAAACCAAAGTTGTCGCTTTCTTAAAGTTTGGGGCTGCGATGCTTATGTGAAGAAACTTCAACCAGATAAGCTCGAACCCAAATCGGAGAAATGTGTCTTCATAGGATACCCAAAAGAGACTATTGGGTACACCTTCTATCACAGATCCGAGGGCAAGATTTTCGTTGTTAAATCGGATCCTTTCTAGAGAAGGAGTTTCTCTCAAAGAAGTGAGTGGGAGGAAAGTAGAACTTGATGAGATAATCAGATCTACTCCCTTATTGAAAGTAGTTCATCACAAGAACCGGTCCCGTGACAACTACACCAATTAGTGAGGAAGCTAATGATATTGATCATGAAACTTCAGATCAAGTTTCTATCGAACCTCGAGGTCTACCAGAGTAAGATCCGCACTGAGTGGTACGGTAATCCTATTCTCGAAGTCATGTTACTTGACCATGATGAACCTACGAACTATGAGGAAGCGATGATGAGCCCAGATTCCGCAAAATGGCTAGAGGCCATGAAATCTGAGATGGGATCCATGTATGAAAACAAAGTATGGATTTTGGTTGACTTGTTCGATGATCGGCAAGCCATTGAGAATAAATGGATCTTTAAGAAGAAGACCGACGCCGATGGTAATGTAATCGTTTATAAAGCTCGACTTGTTGCAAAGGGTTTTCGACAAGTTCAAGGGGTTGACTACGATGAGACTTTTCACCAGAGCGATGCTTAAGTCTGTCCGAATCATGTTAGCTATTGCTGCATTTCATGATTATGAAATTTGGCAAATGGATGTCAAAACTGCATTCTTGAATGGATTTCTAGAAGAAGAGTTGTATATGATGCAACCGTAAGGTTTTGTTGATCCAAAAGGTGCTAACAAAGTGTGCAAGCTCCAGCGATCCATTTATGGACTGCAAGCATCTCGAGTTGGAATAAACGCTTTGATAGTGTGATCAAAGATATGGTTTTATATGCACTTTGGAGAAGCCTCAGATTTACAAGAAAGTGAGTGGGAGCTCAGAGCATTTCGATATTATATGTAGATGACATATTATTAATTGGAAATGATATAGAATTTCTGGATAGCATAAAGGGATACTTGAATAAAAGTTTTTCAATGAAAGACCTCGTGAAGCTGCTTACATATTGGGCATCAAGATCTATAGAGATAGATCAAGACGCTTAATAGGACTTTCACAAAGCACATACCTTGATAAAATTTTGAAAAGTTCAAATGGATCAGCAAAGAAAGGGTTCTTGCCCGTGCTACAAGGTGTGAAGTTGAGTCAAACTCAATGCCCCACCACAAAGAAGATAGAGAGAAAATGAAAGATGTTCCTATGCTTCAGCCATAGGCTCTATCATGTATGCAATGTTGTGTACCAGACCGACGATGCTTAGCAATAAGCTTGGCAGAAGGTACCAAAGTAATCCAGAGTGGATCATCGACAGCGGTCAAGAACATCCCAAATACCGAAAAGGACTAAGGATATGTTTCTCGATATGGAGGTGACAAAGAGCTAGTCGAAATGGTTACGCCGATGCAAGCTTTGACACCGATCCGACGATTCTAAATCGCAAACCGGATACGTGTTTTTATTAAACGGTGGAGCTGTAAGTTGGTGCAGTTCTAAACAAAGCGCCGTATGGATCTACATGTGAAGCGGAGTACATAGCTGCTTCGAAGCAGCAAATGAAGGAGTCTGATGAAGGAGTTCATTTCCGATCTAGGTGTCATACCTAGTGCATCGACCAATGAAGATCTTCTGTGACAATATCGTGCAATTGCCTTGGCAAAGGAATCCAGATTTCACAAGAGGACCAAGCACATCAAGAGACGCCTAATTCCATTCGGGACCAAGTCCAAGTGGGAGACATAGAGATTTGCAAGATACATACGGATCTGAATGTTGCGCACCTGCTGACTAAGCCTCTCTCACGAGCAAAACATGATCAGACCAAGACTCCATGGGTGTTAGAATCATTACTATGTAATCTAGATTATTGACTCTAGTGCAAGTGGGAGATCAAGGAAATATGCCCTAGAGGCAATAATAAAGTTATTATTTATTTCCTCATATCATGATAAATGTTTATTATTCATGCTAGAATTGTATTAACCGAAACATGATACATGTGTGAATACATAGACAAACATATAGTCACTAGTATGCCTCTACTTGACTAGCTCATTAATCAAAGATGGTTATGTTTCCTAACCATAGACATGTGTTGTCATTTGATTAATGGGATCACATCATTAGGAGAATGATGTGATTGACATGACCCATTCCGTTAGCCTAGCACTTGATCGCTTAGTATATTGCTATTGCTTTCTTCATGACTTATACATGTTCCTCGTAATTATGAGATTATGCAACTCCTGCTTACCGGAGGAACACTTTGGTACTACCAAACGTCACAACGAATCGGGTGATTATAAAGGAGTACTACAGGTGTCTCCAAAGGTACATGTTGAGTTGGCGATTTCGAGATTAGGTTTTGTCACTCCGATTGCTCGGAGAGGTATCTCGGCCCTCTCGGTAATGCACATCACTATAAGCCTTGCAAGCAATGTGACTAATGAGTTAGTTACGGAATGATGCATTACGTAACGAGTAAAGAGACTTGCCGTAACGAGATTGAACTAGGTATTGATACCGACGATCGAATCTCGCAAGTAACATACCGATGACAAAGGAACAACGATGTTGTTATGCGGTTTGACCGATAAAGATCTTCAGAGAATATGTAGGAACCAATATGGGCATCCGTGTTCCGCTATTGGTTATCGACCGAGAATAGTTCTAGGTCATGTCTACATAGTTCTCGAACCCGTAGGGTCCGCACGCTTAACGCTACGATGACAGCTTTTATTATGAGTTTATAAGTTTTGATGTACCAAGTTTGTTCGAGTCCCTGATGTGATCACGACATGACGAGGAGTCTCAAATGGTCGAGACATAAAGATTGATATATTGACGACTATATTCGACACCGAAGTGTTCCGGTGATTTTCGGAGAAAACCGGAGTGCCGAGGGTTACCGAACCCCCGGAGAGTAATGGGCCTTATGGGCCTTAGTGGAGAGAGAGAGAGGGCGGCCAGGTGGGCCGCGCGCCCCTCCCCTCCTCGGTCCGACTGACTAGGAGGGGGCGGCGCCTCTTTCCTTCCCCCTTCCTTCCCTCCTAGTAGGAGTAGGAAAGGGGGAGTCCTACTCCTACTAGGAGGAGGACTCTCCTCCTTGGCGCGCCTCTAGGGCCGGCCGCCTCCCCTTGCTCCTTTATATACGGGGGGGGGCACCCCATAGACACACAAGTTGATCTACGGATCGCTCTTAGCTGCAGTGCGTGCCCCTCCACCATATTCCACCTCGGTCATATCGTCATGAGTTTAGGCGAAGCCCGCGCCGTAGAACATCATCATCGCCACCACGCCGTCAGGCCGACGGAACTCATCCCCGGCTTTGCCGGATCGGAGCCCGGGATCGCCATCGAGCTGAACGTGTGCTGAACTCGGAGGTGCCGTGACGCTCGGTGCTTGGATCGGTCGGATCGTGAAGACGACGACTACATCAACCGCAAGCAGTCATAACGCTCCGCCACGGCCCACGAGGGTACGTGGACAACACTCTCCCTCTCATTGCTATGCCATCACCATGATCTTGCATGTGCGTAGAAAATTTTTGAAATTACTACGCTCCCCAACAATTCAAAGAGTTAATTAATTCCGAGAGTGGCATTGCTTAATTTTACCAAATGCATTAGATTAACGAAAAGCATAAACGTAGCCTAGGGAGAGAGGGCACAACAACAATATGTAAGCTTCCATCTACTTATAAAGGTGATGTAGAGTTTGTTGTAACAAAGCAACAAGCATCATGTCCGGGTTGGTCCCATTTTTGTTCACTACTTAAGGGAAAAGACAAAGAATACAATAGCTTCAATTCAACATTTATTTAAAACAGACCAATACAAGTAGCACAACATCTCAGAGCACACCGCATAATCATGTGGATGAAGGCATGTACTGAACTTTCATGAGAACGCCAGATAAAATACTAATCTGCTAACACTAATAGGAAATCCAATCTCCTTTGTGTAAGCTGTAATCAAATCAAGCAAAGTAAGCCAAGATAGCTACAAAATGTCGCAATAGCAACAAGTTGAATAGATGTCATGTGGTTGATACCAAGATTTGAAACAACTCGACAGAACACCGAAACAAATTCGATCTCTTTTGTGCGCTTCCACCAAAATTAAGCAAAGTCACCGTGTGACATTCGTTGAATCTGCACAAAACACTCTTAAAACATAAGTGTTTCGATAGCGGCTACAAAATGTCGCAATAGCAACAAGTTGAATCGACAATTCTGCTTTTAACAGAGGCAAAAAAGGAAACAATTACTTGCCGATAAAGGAAGATGAAACAAACGGTGACATAAAGAAGCATCTAACTTATCTTGATGGAAAACAAAGTAGGATAGTAGCATTTCTAAAACGGTTGCATTGATTCATATTAACAGAGACACTCTCTTGAAACAACATTCTGTTAAAAATGTAATTTACTTTAATAGTGGCATTGCTTCAATTTTCCTAAGGCATTCTTAGATTAACAACAAATAAAATAGTTGTATGGGACATGCTAGCACCATGTGCATCCACACGATAAATGGGTGATGCACAAGATGTAGCCAAGCAAAGATATCTGTGTTGGTCCCATATTTGTTGTCTTTGAACTTTTTTCCTATGTGAGGGCAAAGAAATCTAGTCCTCGCACAAACTACCCGACTTCAGCTTTTTGCCTTTTCAACAAAGAGATCGGTTCCTTACAGATGTGTGTATTGGGTTACCCCTTTTTCCTTGACCAACAAAGCGGCCGGATAGCCCTATACTACTTTTCCTCCCTTCTTTCCTCATTGAACCACGCCCCAGATTCATGCTCCACCCCACCGCACCTTTCTTTCCTCTTTGAACCAAGACCTAGATTTGACTACGATCGAAAAAGATCCACATGCAGCTAGAGCAACGACGGTTTCAAAGAAACTTATACCTTAGGGTCAGCGGGATGTGGCAAGGCGCGGCGGAGGCTGGATCTGCCCACACCACGCACGGCAAAGAAGGAAGAAGGGGTCGGTGCCTTCCAAGACAAAGCGCTTAGGTGAAAGAGAACAACGCAGCCGTAGTGGATTGCCTCCTCACCGAAGGTGATAGAGTTAACGCCGCACCTCCTCCCTTCCCAGGCGACGGATACTATGCCTCCTTCACCACTATGAGGGGGAGAGAGAGACAAGAGGTCAACACGCCTTGTTTAGATCTCGTGAAGAGAGGGTAGAGACCGTGAATATAGCAAACCCTAGCAAATGAACGCCGAGCCTCCAATAGGTAACATATATGTATTGCGGCGAAGCGGTGGAGAGTGCAAACCCCTAGCGTAACAAGCTGCCGAGGCTCCCGCTATATATATATATTAATGTAGTATGGATCAGCTTGTGCCTTCACTCCATCTACTTGTCAGTATGATGTGAGCCACCACATGTTGGGCCCACTCGCCATAAAACCCAAAGGTAGGTGCACTAAGTCAATGAAGCTCAGCCCATATAGTACTCCTGCGTGTATACGACTAATATATAGTGGAGTGGTTTTCTTATTCTTCCATAACAATCGCTTTAAATTGTGTAAGTATTAAACTAAACTCTTTATTCAATGTACAAAGGAAGAAAACTAGTACTACTCCGATGAGCTAACGATCCACGCCCCACGGCCCGGTCACACTTCCCGCCCTTCACGTGGTACACTACCCTCCTTATGAACAACCACACATGGGCCAAATTATCTAAACGCTTGATAACCCACAAGTATAGGGGCTCGTGAACAATTTTCGAGGTAGAGTATTCAACCCAAATTTATTGATTCAACAATAAGGAGCCAAAGAATATTCTCAAGTATTAGCAAATGAGTTGTCAATTCAACCACACCGAAACTTAGTATCCGCAAAAGAAAGTGTTTAGTAGCAAAGTAATATGATAGTGGTGGTAGCGGTAACAAAAGTAAAGACAAAGAAAAGTAATGTTTTTGGTATTTTGTAGTGATTGTAAAGAATAACGAAAAGTAAATAAGCGAGAACCAAGATATGGAAAACTCATAGGCACCGGATTAGCGATGGATAATTATGCCGGATGCGTTCGTCATGTAACACTATAACATAGGGTGACACGTAACTAGCTCCAATTCATCAATGTAATGTAGGCATGTATTCTCAGATATAGTCATACGTGCTTATGGAAAAGAACTTGCATGGCATCTTTTGTCCTACCTCTCCCGTGCAGCGGGTCCTATTGGAAACTAAGGGATATTAAGGCTCCTTTAATAGAGAACCGAACAAAGCATTAGCACATAGTGAATACATGAACTCCTCAAACCATAGCCATCACCGGAGTGGTCCCATTATTGTCACTTCGGGTGCCGGATCATAACACATAGTAGGTGACTATAGACTTGCAAGATAGGATCAAGAACACACATATATTCATGAAAACATAATAGTTTTCGATCTGAAATCATGGCACTCGGCCCTAGTGACAAGCATTAAGCATAGCAAAGTCATAGCAACATCAATCTCGTAACATAATGGATACTAGGATCAAACCCTAATAAAACTAACTCGACACATGATAAATTCATCCAACCCATCACCGCCCAACAAGCCTACACGATGGAATTACTCACACACGGCGGTGAGCATCATGAAATTGGTGATGGAGGATGGTTGATGATGACGACGGGCGACGAATCCTCTTCGAGCCCTTAACGACTCCGAGATCACCCTCCCGAGAGATTAGGGCTGGGCGGCGGCTCCGTGATCGTGAAACGCGATGATTTCTTCTTTCCGATTTTTTCTCCCCAAAGCCAATATATGGAGTTGGAGTTGGTGCCTGAGGGCCACCAGGGGTCCCAAGAGGTAGGGGCGCGCTTGGGGGCGCCCACCTCGTGGATAGGTGTGGGCCCCGTCTTCATCTTTGGCGAGGATCTTTTATTGTTTTTCTAAGGTGTTCCGTGGAGTTTTAGGTCATTCCAGAACTTTTATTTTCGCACATAAAACCACACCATGGCAATTCATCAAAAACAACAAACCAATTCAAGTTAGTTCCATTCAAATCACAAGTTAGAGTCCAAAACAAGGGCAAAAGTGCTTGGAAAAGTAGATACGACGGAGACGATTACACGTGTGAGAGTGTGTACAAATAAAGAATTTTAATTTCAATTATCGGAAAGGTTTGAGAGTATTACAAAGTTTGACTTGAGTCAAATCTAATATGCAGAGTA
>JAHHZJ010002711.1:0-44948 GCA_021437245.1 Aegilops speltoides | reverse complement strand
GTAGGCGTGCTCGTTATTTCTGTTAAAATAGGAGATCATTGTTATCATGGCTTATGTGATATGGGTGCTAGTGCTAGTGTTATACCCATTGACTTATACAAAGAAATTATGCATGATATTGCACCGCTGAGTTAGAAGATATTGATGTTACAATTAAACTTGCCAATAGAGATACTATATCTCGCAATAGGAATTGTTAGAGATGTTGAAGTCTTGTGTGGAAAACCAAATATCCCGCTGATTTTCTTGTTCTTGGTTCTCCACAAGATAGCTTTTGTCCCATTATATTTGGTAGACCCTTCTTGAATATCAAGTTGTTGGCTTGGATGATATTGTTCATGAGTTTAATTTCTCTAAATTTAGTAAACAACATCGTGAGGAAGAATTGCCTAGTAAGGATGAAATTATTGGTCTTGCTTCTATTGTTGTACCTCCTAGTGATCCTTTAGAACACTATTTGCTAGACCATGAAAATGATATGTTCATGAATGAAAGAAGGAAATAGATGAAGTATTCTTTAAACAGAACCTATTCTCAACACAATTTGCTCGTTGAAACTTAGGATCCTCCTCCACCCAAGGGTGATACCGTGTTTGAGCTTAAACCGTTCGATAATCTTAAATATGCTTATCTTGATGAAAAGAAAATATATCCTGTCATTATTAGTGCTAACCTTTCAGAGCATGAAGAAGAAAGATTATTGAAAACTCAAGAAGCATCGTGCGCTATTGGATATACTCTGATGATCTTAAAGGCATCACCCCACTCTATGTCAACATAAAATAAATTTGGAAGTGGATGCCAAACCAGTTTGTGATCCTCAACGACGTTTGAATCCCAAAATGAAAGAAGTGGTAAGAAAAGAAATACTCAAGCTTCTGGAGGCAGGTATAATTTATCCCGTTGCTGATAGTCAATGGGTAAGTCATGTCCATTGTGTCCCTAAGAAGGGAGGTATTACTGTTGTCCCTAATGATAAAGATGAATTGATTCCGCAAAGAATTGTCACAGGTTATAGGATGGTAATTGATTTCCGCAAATTAAATAAGGCTACTAAGAAAGATCATTACCCCTTACCTTTTATTGATCAAATGCTAGAAAGATTATGCAAACATACACACTATTGCTTTCTAGATGGTTATTCTGGTTTTTCTCAAATACCTGTGTCGGCTAAAGATCAATCTAAGACTACTTTTACATGCCCTTTTGGTACTTTTGCTTATAGACGTATGCCTTTTGGTTTATGTAATGCACCTGCTACCTTTCAAAGATGCATGATGGCTATATTCTCCGACTTTGTGAAAAGATTTGTGAGGTTTTCATGGATGACTTTTCCGTCTATGGTTCCTCTTTGATGATTGCTTGAGCAATCTTGCTCGAGTTTTGCAGAGATGTGAAGAAACTAATCTTGTCTTGAATTGGGAAAAGTGCCACTTTATGGTTAATGAAGGTATTGTCTTGGGGCACAAAGTTTGTGAAAGAGGTATTGAAGTTGATAAAGCCAAGGTTGATGCTATTGAAAAGATGCCATGACCCAAGGACATCAAGGGTATAAGAAGCTTCCTTGTTCACGCCGGATTTTATAGGAGGTTCATTAAGGACTTCTCAAAAATCTCTCGGCCCCTGACTAATTTATTACAAAAAGATGTACCATTTGTCTTTGATGATGATTGTGTAGAAGCATTTGAAATACTTAAGAAAGCATTAGTCTCGCACCTGTTGTTCAGCCACCGATTGAATTTACCTTTGAAATTATGTGTGATGCTAGTGATTATGTTGTAGGTGCTGTTCTTGGGCAAAGAGTTGATAAAAATTAAATGTTATCCATTATGCTAGTAAGACTCTAGACAATGCTCAAAGAAACTATGCTACTACCGAAAAGGAACTTTTAGCGCTTGTATTTGCTTGTGATAAATTCAGACCCTATATTGTTGATTCTAAAGTAACTATTCACACGATCATGCTGCTATTAAATATCTTATGGAAAAGAAAGATGCAAAATCTAGACTCATTAGATGGGTTCTCTTGCTGCAAGAATTTGATTTGCATATTCTTGATAGAAAAGGAGCTGAGAACCCTGTTGCAGACAACTTATCTAGGTTAGAGAATGTTCTTGATGACCCTACCTATTGCTGATAGCTTCCCTGGTGAACAATTAAATGTCATAAGCACTTCCCGTAGGAATCCATGGTATGCTGATTATGCTAATTATATTGTTGCTAAATTTATACCACCTAGCTTCACATACCAGCAAAAGAAAAAGTTTTTCTATGCCTTATGACATTACTTTTGGGATGACCCACATCTTTATAAAGGAGTAGATGGTGTTATTACACGCCAGTACCTGAGCATGAACAGAATGATCCTACGCAAGTGTCACCCCAAGCTTATGGAGGACACCACGCTGGAGACAGAACTGCACATAAGGTATTGCAATCCGGTTTTATTGGCCTACTCTTCAAGGATGCCCGTAAGTTTGTTTTGTCTTGCGATGAATGTCAAAGAATTGGTAATACTAGTAGACATCAAGAAATGCCTATGAATTATTCACTTGTTATTGAACCATTTGATGTTTGGGACTTTGATTATATGGGACCTTTTCCTGCATCTAATGGATACACACATATTTTTGTTGCTGTTGATTACGTTACTAAGTGGGTGGAAGCTATTCCAACTAGTAGTGCTGATCATAACACTTCTATTAAAATGCTTAAGGAAGTTATTTTTTCGAGGTTTGGAGTCCCTAGATATTTAATGACTGATGGTGGTTCACACTTTATTCATGGTGCTTTCCATAAGATTCTTGCTAAGTATGATGTTAATCATAGAATTGCCTCTCCTTATCACCCGCAGTCTAGTGGGCAAGTAGAATTGAGCAATAGAGAGCTCAAATTAATTTTGCAAAAGACTGTCAATAGGTCTAGAAAGAATTGGTCCAAGAAACTGAATGATGCATTATGGGCCTATAGAACTGCATATAAGAATCCTATGGGTATGTCTCCGTATAAAATGGTTTACGGAAAAGCTTGTCACTTGCCTCTCGAACTAGAACATAAGGCATATTGGGCTATTAAAGAGCTCAACTATGATTTCAAACTTGCCGGTGAGAAGAGGTTATTTGATATTAGCTCACTTGATGAATGGAGAACCCAAGCTTATGAAAATGCCAAGTTGTTTAAAGAAAAAGTTAAAAGATGGCATGACAAAAGGATACAAAAGCGTGAGTTTAATGTAGGTGATTATGTATTGTTGTACAACTCTCATTTTTGCAGGAAAACTTCTCTCTAAATGGGAAGGTCCTCCGTTATCGAGGAGGTCTATCGCCCCAAGGCTATAAAAATCAACAACTTCAAGGCACAACCAAGGTGGTAAACCGTCAAAGGATCAAACACTATATCTCGTAATCCTATAAATGTTGAAACCAATATTATTGAAACCGTGAACTCCTGAGGAATACATAAGGACACTTTCCGTAATGTTCCTGATCCAAAAGGAATAGGTATGTGGTACGGTACGTAAACCGACTCCAAAACAATTTCTAAAGCAATATTCTCCGCTTGGAATATTTAGAAAATAGAAAATAGTAGCAGCTCGGAGAGGACACGAGGCCTCCACGAGGGTGGAGGGCGCGCCTACCCCTTGGGCGCCTCTACCTCGTGAGCACCTCGTGTGCCCTCCGACTCGCTTCCTTGCACGATACGATTTTAATCGGTAAAAATTCATTATATATACTCCCAAGTTTTTGACTCATATCACGCAAATCTCCTCTCGCTTGCTTTCGAGCTATTTCCGTTGCAGATTTAGAGCGCCATGACTTCTCCCTCCTCCAACAATGAAGACAAGGATGCTTGGCTATTGAAGATAGAGTTGAAAAGAGAGGAACCAGAAGAGATCAACAAGGATGAAAGGATCAAGAAGGCCATGGAGGTTCAAGTCCTGGTGAAAGAAGAAGACATCCTCAACCTTTATCTAACCTTTTCACTCCAACAGAGATTGAAGCCTTCTAGATGATTGTGTTAGCCCGCATACAGAACAAGTATCTTACACAAGAGAATATTTTGTTGAAGGATCATATTGCCGGGCTCAAGAGCATTATCCGCAAGTTGGAGGAACTTTTACGCTCGATGTGCGATTATCCACCGTCATCATCACCACCTCCATCACCTCCGAGGACATAATCACATGGGTATGGCACTCCCTGGCAACCGCCAAGCTTGGGGAGGTGCCC
The DNA here is from genome assembly GCA_021437245.1 of Aegilops speltoides. Taxonomy (NCBI): domain Eukaryota; kingdom Viridiplantae; phylum Streptophyta; class Magnoliopsida; order Poales; family Poaceae; genus Aegilops; species Aegilops speltoides. Next base: position 40,720 of record JAHHZJ010002711.1, on the reverse strand, counting down.
TGCATCGTATCACCATAACAACTCCTATCTTTACCGTTTTTCTTAGTTCGATCCTATTAATAGTATCTTGATTTAGTAGAATGAAGTCATGGCATAATCTAGTTTTGAGTTTTGCTTTATGATCCTTATTTGTAATCGAGTCTGTGAGCTATATAATAAAGATTAGTGTTGAGTCAAGGGCTTGAGTATTTTGCCATGATCTTGGGTGATTAGAAGAAAAAGAATAAAAAGAATCAAAGAGTTCATATTGATCTTATTGAAAGTAATGACTTCACATAGAAAGAGTATGATGATTAAAAGTTGTTGGGAGTTGGAAAATATAGCTTTGGTCATCGTTGCAATTAATAGGAAGTAATAAGGAAAGAGAGGTTTCACATATAGATATATTATCATTGACATCTTTTATGATTGGGAGCACTCATTAAAATATGACATGTCAAGAGTTGAGGTTGGACAAGGAAGACAACATAATGAGTTATGTTTTCTTACATCTAAGATAAAGTATGTTGTCATGGATCCTCTACCGTGTTGAGGTTGCCTTTCCCCCTCATGCTAGCCAAATTCTCAGCACCAAGTAGAAATACTACTTGTGCTTCCCAATACCCTTAAACCAGTTTTGCCATGAGCGTCCACCATATCTACCTATGGATTGAGTAAGATCCTTCAAGTAAGTTGTCATCGGTGCAAGCAATAAAAATTGCTCTCTAAATATGCATGACTTATTAGTGTGGAGAAAATAAACTTTTATGAACTTGTTGTGGACACAATAAAAGCGATTTGACTGCATAATATAGGTCCACATACAATGGGCAATATAAAGTGACGTTCTTTGCATTAAGATTTTGTGCATCAACCCTAAACGCAAGATGACAACTCTCGCTCTCCTCCTCAAGGGCCTATCTTTTATTATGATCCTCTACCTTATGCAAGAGTCACGTGATCTTCACCTTTCCTTTTTTTATTTTATCCTTTGGCAAGCTCAGCATGTTGGAAAGAACATGATATATATACCTAATTGGATGTAGGGGAGCATGAATTATCATTGTTGACATTACCCTTGAGGTAAAAGGTTGTGGGGCAAAACTATAAGCCCCTATCTTTCTCTATGTCCGATTAAAACTCCGTAACCACAAGTATTGCGTGAGTGTTAGCAATTATGAAGGACTAAGTGATAGTTGAGTATGTGGACGTGCTTTTAAGCTCTGACATAGACTCTTTCCGATGTTATGATAAATTTCAATTGCTTCAATGACTAAGGTTATAATTTGTTGGTGCTCAATAAGGTTTCTGATTCATACTTTGGCTTTGTGAAAAGATCATCACTTGAACATGAGTAATCATATGACAAAATTTATATATGTTGCTGTTTGAAATAATCATGATGCCTTCATGTCCGTATTATATTTTTATCGACGCCTCTACCTCTAAACATAAGGACATATTTATTGTTATCGGCTTTTCGCTTGAGGACAAGCGAGGTCTAAGCTTGGGGGAGTTGATACGTCCATTTTGCATCATGCTTTTATATCAATATTTATTGCATTATGGGTTGTTATTTCACGTTATGTCACAATACTTATGGCTATTCTCTTATTTTACAAGGTTTACATGAAGAGGGAGAATGCCGCAGCTGGAATTCGGGCTGAAAAGGAGCAAATATTGGAGGCCTATTCACAGCAACTCCAAAAGTCCCAAACTCCACGGAATATCTTAAAATAAACAAAGAAAAATCATCGCCAAAGATGAAGGCCAGGGGCCCACACCGCCACGAGGTGGGCGCCTGGCGCGCCTCCACTGTGGGCCACCGGTGGCTCTCCGACGCCCATCTTCCTATATGAAGTCTTTCATGAGAAAAAATAGAAGGCAACCTTCGATGAGACTCGCCGCCACGAGGCGAACCTCATGAACTAATCTAGGGCTCCGCAGACTTGTTCGCCGGGGACACTTCTCCGGAGGGGGAAATCATCACTATCATCATCACCAATGCCCTCTCATTGGGAGAGGGCAACTCCATCAACATCTTCACCAGCACCATCTCATCTCCAAACCCTAGTTCATCTCTTGTATCCAATTCTTGTCTCCAAGTCCGGATTGGTGCTAGTAGGTTGCTAGTAGTGTTGATTACTCCTTGTAGTTGATGCTAGTTGGTTTATTTGGTGGAAGATCATATGTTCAGATCCTTTATGCATATTATTACCCTCCGATTATGAACATGAATATGCTTTGTGAGTAATTACGCTTGTTCCCGAGGACAAGGGAGAAGTCTTGCTATTAGTAGTCATGTGAATTTGGTATTCGCTCGATATTTTGATAAGATGTATGTTGTCTAACCTCTAGTGGTGTTATCTCAACGTCGACTACATAACACTTCACCATTATTTGGGCCTAGAGGAAGGCATTGGGAAGTAATAAGTAGATGATGGGTTGCTAGAGTGACAGTAAGCTTAAACCCTAGTTTATGTGTTGCTTCGTAAGGGCTGATTTGGATCCATATGTTTCATGCTATGGTTAGGTTTACCTTAATACTTTTGTTGTAGTTATGATGCTTGCAATAGAGGTTAATCATAAGTGGGATGTTTGTTCAAGTAAGAACAGCACCAAGCAACCGTCCACCCACATATCAAATTATCAAAGCACCTAACGCTAATCATATGAGCGTGATGAAAACTAGCTTGACGATATTCCCATGTGTCCTGGAGCTTTTTTCCTATTATAAGAGTTTGTCCAGCTTGCCCTTTGCTACAAAAAGGATTGGGCCACCTTGCTGCACTTTATTTACTTTTATTACTTGTTGCTCGTTACAATTTATCCTATCACAAAACTATCTGTTACCACTTATTTCAAGACTGCAGAGAATACCTTGCTGAAAACCGCTTATCATTTCCTTCGCCTCGTTAGGTTCGACACTCTTACTTATCAAATAGACTACGATAGATCCCCTATACTTGTGGTTCATCACTAGTCGCGACCACCGCTTAGAGGAGCTGTCATCGGAGGAGGAACCGCTGAAGCTCGGCGAGCTGCGCTGCCGCCGGGAGCGTGTTCACCTTCGCCATGGTCGCTGCCAAGGCCGAGCACCCCGCCGCCACATCGCTTTTAGGGCAGCACCCATCATGGCGGTTGTCTTCTCCAACACCCTCACGAGAGGGTCGCCGCTGCAGACTTATAATGGAGGGTGCACCGCCGCCTGTGCCACACGCACGGGCAAACATCTGCTAGCCCCGGCCAGGCCATGTTGCCGGGCGACGGAGATCTCCACCGTGACTCAGAGGCCTCGCTGCAGCAGACGCTCGCTCGCAACTATAGCCCGCCAGGCCAGCCGCCGGCAGCTTCACCGCAAAGAAGCGAGGAGCTGGAGCTTGCCGGCCGGTTGTTCGACCACACAACAAACTCCGCAGCACCTCTCGCTGAATGTAAGCGCCGCCGCGGAGGCCGTGGCAGCCACGGCACACCGCCCTCACCGATCGGGCTGCTCGACATGGGCGGCCACCACCGCTGAAGGGCCACCACCGCGATTGACGTGAGAAGCCGCGACGGAGTCGCGGGTACTTATGGGACGACCGCATCCTCGCTGGGAGGAGGAGCCAGCCCTTCCCGGCAAGCCTTCCCTTTTTCGCGCCGAGAACCTTCTCACGGGCGCCATGGGATGTCATGAAGCAACAGGAGCAAGGAAGGAGAAGAAGCAGGCGGAGAAAGAGGAGATGGGAAACGGGGGTGAGAGAGTCCTGGACTAGGGGGTGTCCGGATAGCCGAAATCTCATCATTGGCCGGACTCCAAGACTATGAAGATACAAAATTGAAGACTTTGTCCCGTGTTCGGATGGGACTTTCCTTGGCGTGGAAGGCAAGCTTGGCGATACGGATATGTAGATCTCCTACCATTGTAACCGACTCTGTGTAACCCTAGCCCTCTCCAAAGGCCTATATAAACCGGAGGGTTTTAGTCCAGAGGATCTAACAACAATCATACCATAGGCTAGCTTCTAGGGTTTAGCCTCCTTGATCTCGTGGTAGATCTACTCTTGTACTACCCATATCATCAATATTAATCAAGCAAGAGTAGGGTTTTACCTCCATCGAGAGGGTCCAAACCTGGGTAAAAACATCATGTCCCTTGTCTCCTGTTACCATCCACCTAGACGCACAGTTCGGGACCCCTACCTGAGATCCGCCGGTTTTGACACCGACATTGGTGCTTTCTGAGAGTTCCTCCGTCGCCACCTATAGGCCCGATGGCCTTTGATCATCAACAACAACACGGTCCAGTGGTGAGACTTTTCCCGACATATCTTCATATTCGGGCGGCTTCGATCATGGGCCAATTCACTTGGCCATCCGAGCAGATCGAAGCTATGCCCCGCCATCGTGTCGATTTGAAGTTTGAACTATACGCCGACATCCGCGGAGACTTGATCTTCGACGGATTCGAGCCACAGCCGAGCCAGCCGCCGACCGCCACGATGGGCTTGATTTAGCTCGCGCCGGACAAAGGCTCTAGAGGTCAAGACAAGAGTCCGCCTCGACCCTTAGCTCGAGCCGCCGCCAATCAAGGATGGTTGGTCGACACCTGGGGCTGCTACTCTATGGCGATAGAGCCAATACCGACCATGTCCCTTGCGGCTCGTGGACTCCAAGGTGCCGGACTCTCTCCGCACTTCGAACCTTCCGCACCACGCTAATCGAATCCGACACGCCGATCATGGAGTTCACCGCTGCGGACATCTTTTCAAAGACTCGCTTTTGGCGACATCCTGAATTCGCTAAAGTGTCTCTCTTTATCGAGAGCCCCGCCGGATTATGGTCGAACGGTTGGGATGCGATTTACAAAGAAATTCAAAGCCCACCCACCACCCACTTTCAGAGCCACTCGCCGATGGCATAACCGACATGCTAGACTTCAACTCCAAGATATCGACAAAGATGGACGCATTTATGCCGACATTTACCAAGAACCAGCACCTACAGTGGCAATCGAAAGCCACCTCGCCATACGACATATACATGGTGGACACCCCAAAGGATGGGAATGGCGATGGACCAGCGGAGGATGACCCTCCAAAAGCAGCCTAAGCGCCAAGGCCAACAAGCGCCGCTTCCAAATCCTGCCATAGCAAGAATGGAGATTCCGACATCAAGATAATAACACCCTGACAAAGGTCAAGACAACCCTCCAAAGAAGATTCAAAGACAGAGGACGGAGAAGCCAACCTCGTGAGAGAGTGGCGCATTTAAGAGGTAGAAGACGATAATTACATGCCTCCTCCGAGACGAGGCAAGCCTCGATTTACTTTACTTAATTTGTCGTGCCCGAGGATCTCGTCAACAAGAGCGCTTTTAAACGTAGGCTTATGGCCACGGAAAGCAACCCCAAGAAAAAGCAGTAACAGCTTAGAGCTGACCAAGACTTGCTAGCTGAGAGATGGACTGAAGTCCTCGCGGACGAAGAGTATGAACTCGAACGCCCCTCCAAAAGCTACCCCAAACGCAAGCTGCTACCCCGATTAAAGGAGGAAGCACATAAACCTACATCACCAGTGCACAATACGGCTGACCGGCCACCTTGTGGTCGCGATAGAGAGGCCTCTAGGCCCTTCACTAAAGCCGCACCCCGGCGTCGCTCTAAAAGCACAAAGCCACGGGGGAACATGCCAGACTTACAAGACATATTGGAGGATAAGGCGAGGCAAACAAGATCGATCTATGGATTGCGTGGGCGCCCTACGATACGCGACGACAACCGTCACGCCGGATACAGCGATCCTGGCCGGGCCGAACACAGTAGACAAAGCTCGTTTGAGCTGCGTCGCGATATAGCCCAATACAGAGGCGCCGCACACCCACTATGCTTCACAGATGAAGTAATGGATCATCAAATCCCCTAAGGGTTCAAACCCATGAACATTGAATCCTACGATGGCACAACAGATCTTGGCGGTTTGGATCAAGACTATCTCCTTCATATCCACATGGCCCGCGGTGATGATCTTCACGCCATCAAATACCTCCCACTCAAGCTTAAAGGACCAGCTCGGCATTGGCTCAACAACCGCCAAACAGAATCAATTGGTGTTGGGAGGACCCGAAGCCGATTCTCGATAACTTCCTGTGGCACTTATGTGCACCACCAGATGCCGATGACCTAAGCCACATAATTCAGCAGCTGATTTAATCGCCGATAATTCGACACGGTTCTAACTAAGAAAAATCAAATCGCCGACTATCCGAATGCAGAGGCCCTTGCAGCCTTCAAACACAACATCCGCGACGAATGGCTTCGCCCGCACCTAGGACAGAAAAGCCAAATCAATGGCAGCCCTCACATCACTCATGACCCGCTTCAGGCGGAGAAGACAGCTGGCTAGCTCGCAATAACAACCTAACCAAAACTTTGTAGTTCAGATACCAAAGACAAAATGGCAGGTCGCTACGCAATAAGCACAAACGCCGATTAACAACGATAACATCAAGATACGGCAATAACGCTGGATTCATAGGCTCTAAACCCGTCACGGAAAAGCCATTCAAGAACTACTCCGCCCGTCCCAATTTGGACCGGATACTTGATCGCCGTGCGTATACACGGCACTCTCAAAAGCCAGCTAATCACACCAACAGAGATTGTTGGGTATTCAAGCAGCAGGCAAGTTAATCGCCAAGGCAACGATAAGGGGCTGCAAAGCGATGACGAGGAGGAGACACGTCACAACAATAGAGGATGTAGGGATTCCCCACAAGTGCGGACGGTGAATATGATATACGCAACCCACATACCCAAAAGGAAGCGGAAGCGGCGCCAGGACGATATGCGATGGAGCCGCCGCCCCAAAGTTCAATCTGTGGTCCTCCCGCCTGATCACTTTTGATCGAAGGAACCACCCCACCAAAGATTCCGCCACGGTGGATTCGCCGCATTGGTTTTAGACCCAATCATCAATGGATTTCACCTCACTAGAGTCCTGATGGAAGGCGGCAGCAGCCTGAACCTCCTTTATCAGGATACAGTGTGCAAGATGGGCATAGATCCCTCAAGGATCAAACCCACAAAGACGACCTTCAAAGGCGTCATACCAGGTGTAGAGGCCAATTGTACTGTGCTCGCCACACTTGAAGTGGTCTCGGATCCCGGATAACTTCCGAAGCGAGGAGTTAATCTTTGACATAGTCCCGTTCCGCAGCGGCTATAATGCACTGCTCGAACGAACTACATTTGCAAAGTTCAACGCGGTGCCGCACTACGCATACCTCAAGCTCAAGATGCCAGGCCCTCGAGGAGTCATCACGGTCAACGGAAACACCGAACGCCTCCTCCTCGAACGGAGGAGCATACAGCTGCTCGCAATGAAGTGCAGAGTAGCCTCTAAGGCAATTCTCGAGTCCGGGTGTGTTTAATCGAACACCGCCAAGCGTGCTCGGAGTGTTGGAAATATGCCCTAGAGGCAATAATAAAAGTATTATTATATTTCAATGTTCATGATAATTGTCTTTGTTCATGCTATAACTGTATTATCCGGAAATCGTAATACACGTGTGAACACTTAGACCCCAATATGTCCCTAGTGAGCCTCTAGTCGACTAGCCCACAGATCAATAGATAGTCATGGTTTCTCGACTATGGACATTGGATGTCGTTGATAACGGATCACATCATTAGGAGAATGATGTGATGGACAAGACCCAATCCTAAGCATAGCATAAAAGATCGTGATAGTTCGCTTGCTAGAAGCTTTGCCAATGTCAAGTATCTCTTCCTTCACCATGAGATCGTAACTCCCTTACCACCGAGGAGTGCCTTTGGTGTATCAAACGTCACAACGAATCGGGTGACTATAAAGGTGCATTACAGGTATCTCCGAAAGTATCTGCGGTTGACACGGATCGAGATCGATTTGTCACTCCGCATGACGGAGAGGTATCTCGCCCACTCGTAATGCATCATCATAATGAGCTCAAGGTGACCAAGGTGTTGGCCACGGATCATGCATTACGGACGAGTAAAGTGATTTGCCGTAACGAGACCGAACAAGGTATTGGGATACCGACGATCGAAGTCTCGCAAGTAACGCATCGATCGACAAAGGGAATTGCATACAGGGTTTGATTGAATCTCGACATCGTGGTTCAACCGATGAAATCATCGAGGAGCATGTGGAGCCAACATGGGTATCCAGACTTCGCTGTTGGTTATTGCCCGAGAGTCGCCTCGGTCATGTTCAAGGTCTCCCAACCCGTAGGGTCTACACACTTAAGGTTCTGTGACGCTTAGGTAATTAGGAAGACTAGTATGTGACTATCGAATGTTGTTCGAGTCCCTGATGAGATCCCTGACGTCACGAGGAGTTCCTAAGGGTCCGGAGGTAAAGATTTATATATGGAAGTTGTTAAAAGGACACCGGAAAGTTTCGGGGCATACCGGTATTGTACGGGCCACCTAAGGGTTCCGGGTCCACCGAGGGGCCACCTCCCGGGGCCACTTGGGCTGCGGGGGAGGTGGCCAGCCCCGGTGGGCTTGGCGCACCCTCCCCGGGCCCTTGCGCCTAGGGTTGAGGGGGAACCCCAGAGGGGCGCCTGCTTGGGGGCAAGCCCTCCTTGGTCCGCCGCCTCTAGATGGGATCTAGAGGGCCGCCCCTTGTCCCTTCCCCTATAAATAGAGGGGTGAGGGAGGGCAGCTGCACCCAAGCCAAGGCGCAGCCCTCCCTCCCCAACACCTCTCCTCCTCTGTGGTGCTCGGCGGCCCCTCGCTTGAGTATCGCTTCTCCACCATCACCACGCCTGTGGCTGCCAAAGGAGCTGTCTTCTCAACCTCTCCTTCCTCCTTGCTGGATCAAGACGGAGGAGACGCCACCCGCACTGCACGTGTGTTGAACGCGGAGGTGCTGTCCGCTCAGCACTTGGTCATCGGTGATTCAATCACGCCGAGTACGACTCACATCATCACCTTGCAAGCTTCCGCACGCGATCTACAAGTGGTATGTAGATGCAAACTCTCTCCTTGACTCGCTGCTTAGATGAACTCATAGATGGATCTTGGTAAAACCGTAGGAAAATTTTAATTTTCTCGCAACATTCCCCAACAAAGGGCATCATGAGCTAGGTCTATGCGTAGTTCTCTAATGCACGAGTAGAACACAATTTGTTGTGGGTGCTGATCTTGTCAACTTACTTGCCTCTACTAGTCTTTTTCTTGCTCAACGGTATTGTGGGATGAAGCGCCCGACCAACCTTACACATACGCTTACGTGAGACCGGTTCCACCGATCGACATGCACTAGTTGCATAAGGTGGTCAAGGGTGTCCGCTCTCCCACTTTAGTTGGAGCGGATTCGATGAACAAGGCCCTTATGAAGGGTAAATAGAAGTTGACAAAATCACGCTTGTGGTGATTCGAGGTAAGAAAACGTTTGCTAGAACCCAATCGCAGCTATCGTAAAAGATGCAACAACAATTAGAGGACGCCTAACTTGTTTTTGCAGCGATTGATCAAGTGATGTGATATGGCCGAAGTTGTGATGAATGATGAATTGTGATGTATGAGATCATGTTCTTGTAATAGGATTCACGACTTGCATGTCGATGAGTATGACAACCGCAGGAGCCATAGGAGTTGTCTTTATTTTTGTATGACCTCATGTGTCATTGAAGAATGCCATGTAAACTACTTTACTTCATTGCTAAACGTGTTAGTCATAGAAGTAGAAGTAGTCGCTGGCGGACAACTTCATGAAGACACGATGATGGAGATCATGATGATGGAGATCATGGTGTCAAGCCGGTGACAAGATGATCATGGAGCCCCAAGATGGAGATCAATGGAGCTTTATGATATTGGCCATATCATGTCACAACTATATAATTGCATGTGATGTTTATTATGCTTTTACATCTTGTTTACTTAGGACGACGGTAGTAAATAAGATGATCCTTACAAAATTTCAAGAAGTGTTCTCCCTAACTGCACCGCTGCTACAGTTCGTCGCTTCTAAGCACCACGTGATGATCGGGTGTGATGGATTCTTATGTTCACATACAACGGTGTAAGACAGTTTTACACACAAAAAAACACTTAGGGTTAACTTGATGAGCCTAGCATGTGCGCACATGGCCTCGAACACGGAGACCGAAGGTCGAACACGAGTCGATGGAAGATACGATCAACATGAAGATGTTCATCGACGATGACTAGTCCGTCTCACGTGATGATCGGACACGGGCTAGTCGACTCGATCGTAACACTTAGATGACTAGAGGATGTCTAATCTAAGTGGGAGTTCATAATTTGATTAGAACTTTATTATCATGAACTTAGTCTAAAACCTTTGCAAATATGTCTTGTAGATCAATGGCCAACGCTAATGTCAACATGAACTTCAACGCTGCTCCTAGAGAAAACCAAGCTGAAAGATGATGGCAGCAACTATACGGATCGGGTCCGAACCCGAGGATCATCCTCATAGCTGCCAGAAACAATATGTCCTAGAAGGACCGCTAGGTGCCGCCCCTGTCCTGCAGAACCAAGACGTTATGAACGCTGGCAAACTCGCGGCCGATGATTACCCTCGCTCAAGGCGGCATGCTTTACAGCTTAGAACCGGGCTCCAAAAGCGCTTTTGAGCACCACGGAGCATATGAGATGTTCAAGAGCTGAAACTAGTTTTCCAAGCTCATGCCCGGTCAAGAGATATGATGTCTCCGACAAGTTCTACAGCTTGTAAGATGGAGGAAAACAGTTCACAAGGAGCACATCCCGAGGATGTCCGGGTTGCACAACCGATGACCCAATTGAACATAAACCACCCAGATGAGGCGGTCATCGACAGAATCCTCCGCCGCTTCCCACCAAGCTACAAGAGCTTTGTGATGAACTACAACATGCAGGGATGGTAAAGACCATTCCTGAAGTGTTCTCGATGTCAAGTCACAGAGGCTGAAATCAAAAAGGAACATCAAGTGTTGATGGTCAATAAGACCACTAAGTTCAAGAAGGGCAAGGGTAAGAAGAACTTCAAGAAGGACGGCAAAGATGTTGCCGCCCCTGCAAGCCCGCTGTCGAAGAAGTCAAAGAATGGACCCAAGCCCGAGACCGAGTGCTTTTATTGCAAGGGAAGGGTCACCGAAGAGGAACTGCCCCAAATACTTAGCGGATAAGAAGGCCAAGAACACCAAAGGTATATTTGATATACATGTAATTGATGTGTACCTTACCAAGATCGTAGTAACTCCCGGTATTTGATACCGTGTCGCTTCATATTTGTAACTCACAGCAGAGCTGCGGAATAAACGGAGATCCGCGGCGACGAGGTGACGATGCGCGCGGAATGGTTCCAGAGTCGATGTGATCGCCGCCGCACGCTGCCTCTACATTTACCTACGGATTAGTTTTGAACCTTAATAATTGTTATTTAGTGCCATGTTTGAGCATGAACATTGTATCCGGATCTCGCTTAATACGAGATGGCTACTCATTTAAGTCTGAGAATAATGGTTGTTCGATTTATATGAGAGATATGTTTTATGGTCATGTCTGATGGTCAATGGTTTATTCTAATGAATCTCGAGCGTAATATTACACATGTTCATAGTGTGGATGCCAAAAGATGTAAAGTTGATGACGATAGTCCCACATACTTGTGGCAATCGCCGCCTTGGTCACATTGGTGTCAAGCTTATGAAGAAGCTCCATGCTGATGGACTTTAGAGTCTCTTGATTATGAATCGCTTGACACATGCTAACCATGCCTTATGGGCAAATGACCAAGACTCCGCTTCTCCGAACAATGGAGCGAGCAACCAACTTGTTGGAAATCATACATACCGATGTAAAGGGTCCAATGAGCGTTGAGGCTCATGGAGGATATCGCTATGTTCTCACTCTCACCGATGACTTGAGTAGATATGGGTATGTCTACTTAATGAAACACAAGTCCGAGACTTTTGAAAAGTTCAAGGAATTTCAGAGTGAGGTGGAGAATCAACGGACCGAAAGATAAAGTTCCTACGATCGATCGTGGAGGAGAATACTTAAGTCACGAATTTGGTACACACTTAAGGAAATGTGGAATCGTTTCACAACTCACGCCTACCGAACACCTCAAATAAACGGTGTGTCCGAACGTCAGAATCGCACTCTATTGGATATGGTGCGGTCTATGATGTCTCTACCGATTTACCGCTATCATTTTGGGGATACGCCTAGAGACAGCTACATTCACTTTAAATAGGGCACCGCCTAAACCGCTGAGACGACACCGTATGAATTATGGTTTGGGAAGAAACCTAAGTCGTCGCTTCTAAAAGTTTGGGGATGCGATGCTTATGTCAAGAAACTTCAACCTGAAAAGCTCGAACCCAAGTCGGAAAATGCGATTCATAGGATACCCTAAGGAAACCGCCGGTATACCTTCTACTTAAGATCCAAGGCAAGATCTTTGTTGCCAAGAACGGATGCTTTCGAAAAGAGTTTCTCTCAAAGAAGTAAGTGGAGGAAAGTAGAACTCGATGAAGTACTACCTCTCGAACGGGAAAGTGGTGCAACGCAGAAACCGCTCCTCGTGATGCCCACGCCAACCAAGAGGAAAACAATGATGATGATCAAGGTACTTCGGATCAAGTTGTTATCAACCTCAAGGTCCACAAGGACACGCTCCGCACTGAGTGGTACGGCAACCCTGTCATGGAAATCATGTTTTTAGACAACAATGAACCTTCGAACTATGAAGAAGCAATGGCGGCCCGATTCCAACAAATGGCTTGAAGCCATGAAACCGAGATAGAATCCATGTATGAAAACAAAGTATGGACTTTGACAGATTTGTTCGATGATCGGCGAGCGATAGAAAACAAATGGATTTTTAAGAAGACGGACGCAGATGGTAATGTTACCATCTATAAAGCTCGACTTGTCGCTAAGGGTTATCGACAAGTTCAAGGGATTGACTACGACGAGACATTCTCTCCCGTAGCGAAGCTGAAATCCGTCTGAATCATGTTAGCAATTGCCGATACTATGATTATGAGATATGGCGATGGACGCCAAAACGGCATTCCTTAACGGACATCTTAAGGAAGAGCTGATATGATGCAGCCGAAGGTTTTGTCGATCCTCGTAACGCTAACAAAGTATGCAAGCTCCAATGATCCATTTATGGACTGCAAGCATCTCGAGTTAGAACATTCGCTTGATGAGATGATCAAAGCGCTTAGTTTATGCACTTATGGAGAAGCCTCATGCTACAAGAAAGTGAGTGGGAGCTCAGAGCATTTCTCCTATTATATGTAGATGACATACTCTTGATGGGAAATGATACAAAACTTCGACAGCATTAAGGCCTACTTGAACAAGTGTTTTTCAATGAAGGACCTTGGAGAAGTTGCTTATATATTAGGCATCAAGATCTATAGAGATAGATCAAGACGCCTCATAGGTCTTTCACAAAGCACATACCTTGATAAGATTTTGAAGAGGTTCAAATGGATCAGTCCAAGAAGGGTTCTTGCCTATGTTACAAGGTGTGAGATTGAGCTTGGCTCACCACCCACCACGCAAAAGATAAAGAAGAGATGAGTGTCATCCCCTATGCTTCAGCCATAGGATCTATTATGTATGCCATGCTGGTACCGACTGATGTAAACCTTGCCGTAAGTTTGGTTGCAAGATACCAAAGTAATCCCGCAAGGAACACCGGACAGCGGTCAAGAATATCCTAAAGTACCGAAAAGGACAAAGGACATGTTTCGCTTATGGAGGAGACGAAGAGCTCGTCAGAAGGGTTACGCCGACGCTTAGCTTCGACTCAGATCCGATGACTCTAAGTCACAAACCGGATACGATATATGTTGAATGGTGGAGCAAGAAGCTGGTGCAACAAAGCAAAGCCGCCGTGGCGGGATCTACGTGAAGCGGAGTACATGGCAGCCTCGAGGCAGCGATGAAGCGATTTGGGTGAAGGAGTTCATCACCGACCTAGGAGTCATACCCAATGCGTCGGGCCGATCAAACTCTTCTCGGACAACACCGAGCTATTGCCTTGCCAAGGAGCCTGTGTTTCACAAGAAGACCAGCACATCAAGCTGCCGCTTCAACTCCATCCGTGAAAATGTTCAAGATGGAGACATAGAGATTTGCAAAGTGCACACGGATCTGAATGTCGCAGATCCGCTGACTAAACCTCTCTCAAGGCAAAACATGATCAACACCGTAACACTATGGGTGTTCGATTCATCACAATGTAACTAGATTGGTGACTCTAGTGCAAGTGGGAGATGTTGGAAATATGCCCTAGAGGCAATAATAAAAGTATTATTATATTTCAATGTTCATGATAATTGTCTTTGTTCATGCTATAACCGTATTATCCGGAAATCGTAATACACGTGTGAACACTTAGACCCCAATATGTCCCTAGTGAGCCTCTAGTCGACTAGCCCACAGATCAATAGATAGTCATGGTTTCGACTATGGACATTGGATGTCGTTGATAACGGATCACATCATTAGGAGAATGATGTGATGGACAAGACCCAATCCTAAGCATAGCATAAAAGATCGATAGTTCGCTTGCTAGAAGCTTTGCCAATGTCAAGTATCCCATCCTTCAACCATGAGATCGTAACTCCCGTTACCGTAGGAGTGCCTTGGTGTATCAAACGTCACAACGAATCGGGTGACTATAAAGGTGCATTACGGTATCTCCGAAAGTATCTGCTGGGTTGACACGGATCGAGATCGATTTGTCACTCCGTATGACGGAGAGGTATCTCTCGCCCACTCGTAATGCATCATCATAATGAGCTCAAGGTGACCAAGGTGTTGGCCACGGATCATGCATTACGGTACGAGTAAAGTGACTTGCCGGTAACGACCGAACAAGGTATTGGGATACCGACGATCGAAGTCTCGCAAGTAACGCATCGATCGACAAAGGAATTGCATACAGTGGTTTGATCAATCTCGACATCGTGGTTCAACCAATGAAATCATCGAGGAGCATGGGAGCCAACATGGGTATCCAGCACCTCGCTGTTGGTTATTGCCCGAGAGTCGCCTCGGTCATGTCTCACAGGTTCCCAACCCGTAGGGTCTACACACTTAAGGTTCGTGACGCTTAGGGTTATTAGGAAGACTAGTACGTGATCATCAATGTTGTTCGAGTCCGGATGAGATCCCTGACGCCACGAGGAGTTCCTAAGGGTCCGAGGTAAAGATTTATATATGGGAAGTTGTTAAAAGGACACCGAAAGTTTCGGGGCATACCGTATTGTACTGGGCCACCGGAAGGGTTCCGGGTCCACCGGAGGGGCCACCTCCCGGGGACCACTTGGCTGCGTGGGAGGTGGCCAGCCCCGGTGGGCTTGGCGCACCCTCCTCCGGGCCCTTGCACCTAGGGCTGAGGGGAACCCAGAGGGGCGCGCCTGCTTGGGGGCAAGCCCTCCCTTGGTCACGCCGCCTCTAGATGGGATCTAGAGGGCCGCCCCTTCTTCCTTCCCCTATAAATAGAGGGGTGAGGGAGGCAGCCGCACCTGCCAAGGCGCAGCCTCCCTCCCCAACACCTCTACTCCTCCATTGTGTGCTCGGCGGCCCCCGCTTGAGTATCGCTTCTCCACCATCACCACGCCTGCAGGTCAGCCGGTGGAGCTGTCTTCCTCAACCTCTCCTTCCTCCTTGCTGGATCAAGACGGAGGAGACGCCACCCGCACTGCACGTGTGTTGAACGCGGAGGTGCTGTCCGCTCAGCACTTGGTCATCGGTGATTCGAATCACGCCGAGTACGACTACATCATCACCTTGCAAGCTTCCACACGCGATCTACAAGTGGTATGTAGATGCAAACTCTCCCTTGACTCGCTGCTTAGATGAACTCATAGATGGATCTTGGTGAAACCGTAGGAAAATTTTAATTTTCTGCAACGCTCCCCAACACGGAGTAACCTACAACATGACCACTTGGCACGCTCCTAGCACGCCAGAGTAATGCGGCTCAACCCCAGCCCTCGCGACATCATGAGACCAGTGCCACGCTGCATAAACACTACGGTCCGGAGATACCATGGGCATAGGGGAGGGCACGACCACTGATGCCCAGAGTGCGGATCAACCACACCAGGGGCTCCCAAATTTATCATTCTTCCTTTTTTTGTATCCTCAGACTCCGCAGAAGCCTCGACGCAAGAGACCTGCCGAACTCACGATGCAACAGCCAGGGAAGCAGAAAGGCTACGACGAGTATCCAAGTGGTCTCCATTACGAGCATTATACTTGTTTTACATACCATTCCGCAGCCTACCCCTGGAGGGGGACATGTTAAATAGTCCCACCCCTTGCTTATCGTGACTATTTGTATCATTCTCGCCTTCATTGCAAGATCTTTGAATAAACAATGCATCGCTTTTTATAATTGCATTCCTTTCTATATATGTTCACTTATGACATGTGGCACGCAGACACCTTGGTACGCCAAATACACCAGGGCTTAAGTTCCCCAAAGTATGGTGTGATAAGTCCTAACACTTTCACAAGTGCGGCACCTAACATATAGCATTATATGCATCGGCTCAATCATGTCTTGGGTCAATAGTTGGGTTTGCCTGCCCCATGTTTTGGTACCTTACATTCCGCTATATCGCTAAGGTAAGGCTGGGAGAACCACTGCAATTGTGCCCCAGCTTGAGCTGGGTTGAGCACCTCAAAGGAGAAAGCTAAA
The DNA here is from genome assembly GCA_021437245.1 of Aegilops speltoides. Classification (NCBI taxonomy): domain Eukaryota; kingdom Viridiplantae; phylum Streptophyta; class Magnoliopsida; order Poales; family Poaceae; genus Aegilops; species Aegilops speltoides. The sequence continues at coordinate 24,026 of JAHHZJ010002711.1, read as the reverse complement.
CCGACCGTCATGATAAGGCGAGAGCTGGTCGCTGTTCGAGAGGTCTTTTCGAGTCCCTAAAGACTTATCCCGCTTAGAGCGAGGAGCCGGCTTTGTCCGGCCCTAGGTGTGGATAGCGCCCCGAATTCGGCCTTCCGAATACCAGGGGCTCCGCCGAAATTTAAAATTATAGAATTTTATGGCTAAGTGAGAGTGTTCAAGCATTATAAGTCCGGTTGCCTCGTTCATTGTGTTGAGTGCCTCCTAGATGGACCCAAAATGGGAACAAGAGCGCCAAGTTTATCCCAACACCCCAAAGACTCATGCATGGGGGCCGGCCAACGACTTGCCATCTCTCGATTTGATAAACGGCCGCACGTAAGGTAATATTTGAAATTAACAAGCGCTGCTTAGCGATATGAACAAAGTTTTCAGCCACAGATAACAAAATGCGAGTCTACTAAAAATTACATCTTTGAGCACTCGCCATAATAATGCGGGCACCTTCAGACACCCTTATAATACATCTCGGTGTGCGATACTCCTTGCCCGTGGTGGCGCCGTCTGTCACAAGCTTCTCGGTGTCCATCTTGCCCCAAAGGCACCTTAGCTGGCAAGGCCCGACGGGCACCTTCAATACAAAGCGAGTGCTTGATGACGCCAACCCATGGACATGCGCCCACCACCGCTGCACTGCATCAAAGTAGCTCCTGTGCATGGCTTTTTGGGCCACAACCAACTATGAGGCCCTTCATGGCCTGTTCGCCACCTTGTGGAGCTCGACGAGTTGCTTCAGCTTGGTCGCCAGGCACTAGATGTCCGCCTCAAAGATACCGAGACCGTAACACCTTTTCCGCTGAGCTCCTCCTCGACTCTATAGAACGCGCAGATCGGACACGCCACGGGCAGATTCAGCGACGCCTCCGAGAGCTCCGAATTCGGGTATGTAATGTAATTCACTTTTACATGCTTGCTTTGCATGAAGAATGCCTTACCCGCTGCTATCTTCTTCACCGCCGATTTCGGAGGGCCTTTGGGCTTCGCCTTATCGGGCTTTGGCACTCTCAAGAGCGGACGCGAGCTCGGCCTCTCGAGTTCGAACACGCCCAAACTCTCGTGTTTTTCCACGAGAGCCTGAGCTATTGCCGCACCTCCGCCACCCGCGCCTCCTGCTTCTCTCGCCAATGCTCATGTCGAGATTATGCTCGGCTCATGACACCGCCTCCTTCGTGGTCGCCACCTCATTCAGAGCCCCTGCAATACCCACGTTATTCCTGCCATTTTTTCAACCAAATCCTTTTTTATAATGTACAACTTTAATAAGGTGCTACTTACCTTCCTTGTCCTCGAGCTACTTCTTGGCACGGCCGAGCTCGCTCTCGGACCGCCGAGGCTCTCCTTCAAGGCATTCACCTCCGCAGCTTAGTGCAAGAGAGTCAACAACAAGAGCCTCGCATTCCCATATTGACATATTTGTGCTAGATCACACAGATATTTTAGATCCTCGCCTCGCTTTTCTTCCAACACCGAACCGAGCATCGTGGGCTACCGCCTATGCGGTACTATTTCTCATATCTTAAAATCTTACCTCAAAGCCTGTTAGAAGGCTGGTGTAAGCTTTCAGCCCGCCTTGGCGGATCGAATTTCTCAATCACCGCACTCATAATAAAGGTGGTGTTCTCTTCAATGGAAGCGCCGCTGAGCGCCCCAAGAAGTTATCCGACGCCCGATTGACGGAGGTCACCGATCACCATCTCGCCTTTCTACGGCGGTCAGCCACGGACTCCGTAATCCACCAAGGTTCCGCGGAATCCATTCCAAAGTTCGAGGTTGCCCTCCGACACCTCCGGGCCTCCTCCGGGCTGGTCCTTTCGGGACCCCACCTCGTGTCGCCTCAAGGCCATGGGGAGAGGAGGCGGTCGGAAGTGACGCGCTATTCACATCCGACGAATTCCAGGGACCCGCCGACGAAGCGGGAGATCGCCCTTCGGGCGGCTACATGGTTGTGTTCAAGCAAGTAGAAGACACTATGCGATGAAAAGAAAAATCATAAGCTATTCTCGAATCTCGACACTTACGATCTCGCCAGGGCTTGGCCTCAAGGGCCACCCTCTTCGCTGCTTGCCGGTGTTGGTGGAACAGTCCCAGGAAGGGTCCTTCCTTCTTCGACCTTAGGCCCTCTGCTGGGGAAGCTTTCTCTTCTCTCCCCACCGGGAGAGGCCTTTCTTCTCCTCCTCGCCCTCGTGGCAGAGTCCGTAGGATCGAAAGTATGTCTAGAGGGGGGTGATTAGACTACTTGACAATCTAAAAGTTTAGCCTTTAGATAAAGACAAGTTTTTGGCAAGTTCACAATGATGATCAAGTCAAGTATCACCCTACACATGCAATTCTAGAGTATAGGCAGCGGAAAGTAAATTGCACATGTAGTAAAGAGAGGTGGAGAAGAGCAAACGCAATTTGGAGACACGGAGATTTTTTCTCGTGGTTCCGAGTAGGTGGTGCTATCGCCAATCCACGCTGATGGAGACTTCAACCCACGGAGGGTAACGGCCATGAGAGTCCACGGAGGGCTCCACCCACTAAGGGTCCACGAAGAAGCAACCTTGTCTATGCCATCATGGCATACGCCCACGGAGGACTAGCCTTCTCTTCACGAAGTAGGCGATCTCCTTGCCCTTACAAACTTCTTGGTTCAACTCCACATCTCAACGGAGGCTCCCAAGCCACACCTAACTAATCTAGGAGGCACCACCTCCAAAAGGTAATAGATGGTGTTGATGATGATGAACTCCTTGCTCTTGTGCTTCAAATGATAATCTCCCCAACACTCAACTCTCCTCACCGATTTGGCTGTGGTGGAAGAAAGGATTGAGTGGAAAGCAACTTGGGAAGGCTAGAGATCAAGCTTCATATGGTGGGAGTGGAGCAACTTGATCTCAACACAAGGGTAGGTAGTTTTCTTCTCGTAAATGTAAGGTAGGAGTGGTAGTTCTTTCGATGGCTCTTCCACGTAATGAAGAGGGGGTGGAGGGTATTTATAGCCTCCACATAAAATTCAACTGCTACACATTTGACCAATCTCGGTCGACCGAAGTTGACAACTCGGTGAGACCGAAAGTTCAAATCATGTGAACGTTGGGATTTTCGTGGGACCGAAAATACAATCTCGGTGAGTCCGATTCTTCCAAAGACTAGGGTTTGCCAATCTCGGTGGGACCGATTTCATCATCTTGGTGACACCGATTTGATGACGTATGTTACGTGGCTTGGCAACACCAGTTTCGTGAGACCGAGTTCGTAATCGGAAAATCCAAATTTCTAGGGTTTGGCTCTATGGCTGAGGTGGTTCATCTCGGTGTGACTGAGTTTATGGAATTGGTGGGACCAAGATTACTTATGAGTGTATATTTGAAGTGAAGGGTGCTGATAGTTTAGGAGATATATCACTAAGCACTTTGAGCAACCAGATCATTATCATAACCTCATCCCCTTTTAATAGTATTGGCTTTCCTATGGACTCAATGTGATCTTGGATCACTAAACCAAAAATGGAGTCTTGAGCTTTTGCCAATGCTTGCCTTAGCATTTTGAGGGGTCCACTTCTTCACCATTGCCATACCCATATCAATCGAACTTTCTCAAATGATTCTCAAGAAACTATTAGTTCAATGATATATATGTTGTTATTAATTACCAAAACCACCCGGGATTAGTTGCACTTTCAATCTCCCCTTTTTGGTAATTGATGACAACATATAGATCAAAGCTTCACAAATGATATAATCAATGAATAATATCGTCGCTTTGAGAAGTATGTGATAAGCAAGAGCTCCCCTAAATTTGTGCATTATTTAAGATTTATGCTTGAATGCAAATGCACAATCGACAGGATCATGGGTCACTCTTCCATGTCACATACATCTTGGTGGAGCGCATAAAATGATAAGAATGAATAGCATGCACCCAATCACCAAGACATAAGTAAATGGCCATACAAGATATGAATAGCATATGATAAGCATTAAGCACACATTAAGGCATAGTACGACCAAGCACTCATCAAAGTAGAGCAAACGAGTATCAAACACACGGAATGTCTCAAAAATCTCAAAAGTATCTCAAAAGACCGCAAATAAACGAAAGAGCAAAAGCGCAAAGACAAAGCACTCTCTCTCGAAGTCCTATGATCTATACACTTTTCCCTTTGGCAACAAGTTACCAAAAAGTTCGAAGGTATAGAGCTAAACGCCACTAGGGACTCTCCGGGCGGCTCCTCGCCCGGGTTGATGGAGTTGAGATGGCTGCATCCGCAAAGGCTTCACTGATGTCTGTGGAGCCGGAGGAGTGGTCACCGAGCCGAGCTGAACCGATGGAGCTGTGGAGGTGCCGAGGTCAGTAGTCCTCGTGTCTGCCATCGAATAGCAAATGATCGGGTCTTGTGGGAACCGGAGCAGCTGTTCATAATCATCTTGGACTAGGTCATCCTCGCATCTCCTTCATGAGCTCTTCCTTCTCCTCTTGCTTCCTCGATATCTCGCCTCAAGCTTGTTGACAAGGACTTGCATTTCACCACTTTGACATCCAGAGCATGGATCTTGTCTTCAACAATCCTCTCAAGACTCTCCCGAGATCGCATAATGCTAGCCAGCGTTGTTCAATCCTCTCGGTAGCTTCAAGGAGCTGCTCTCCAACACTCTTGGGTTTAGCTGCCGCCGCCGCTTCCTTCTCAGCTTTAGCTTTCTTGGCAGCTTCAGCCTTTGCTTGACCTTCAACCGACGCTGGTCCTCCTCATCCATCACAACTTCATTGTCCTCATGCTCAAAGCTGCAGTGGCAAGTGTGGTCTATCCAACAAGTACGCGCCCGTGCCAAACTTGGCATTGATAAGCATCCAATGTGCGGGCAAATCCACACGACTTCTTCTCGTCTGCAATTCTCTTGATAGTCTCAACTATCGTGTCCATCACCTTGAAAGGTGCCTTCGATCAAGTATATGCAGCATGTTGATAGAATACCCTCCGATCATGCGATGATCTCTGCATTTGGGCATCAAGGTATGCCTCGAATTGTGTTTGTGGTAGGTAGACCTGCTCGAGATGATACACCGAGCCGAGCCCCAGATTTCTACATCCTTAGCCGGTACCTCATTGTACATATTCTTCATAGATTCATTGTTCTTCTTGGGAATACCATAGACATCAACATCATCCTCTCTCAAGACTGGAGCATTCAGCAAGGCTGCCCATTCTTCAACAAATTGAAGAGAATCTTTGGCCTTCACCATCCATGTGATCTTTCCATCCGAATAGAAATGAGTCAGGCATAGAATTGCATGATCATCTCATCATTCCAATCACACCTTTTGACCAATAAACTCAGCAACACCATATGCAAGTGAAGCTCTCATGCACATGTGGAAAGAAGTCTCGGTTTTCATCACAATGTATGCCCAACAACATATCTAGTATCTCGCAATAATGGGCTTTTGTCCATCAAGACAGCCTCATAGAAGTCCCGCCGCTCTCTCGTGTGGAATCTGGATCAACAGCAGCTTCTTCTCCTCACAAAGATATGGATCAGCTTGTCTCCATAGCCCGAGACCTCTATCCTTTCTTTCCTTCATGTTCTCAAATCGAGGATGAGCATCATTGTGAATTGGCAATTTCACTAAGTTTCAAAGAATACAGTGCCTCATCATCCGACTTAGCTGGTGGCACATTATCTTTCTTCTTCTCTCGTCGGGATGTTCCCGATAGCCTTCTGGGCTTGGCAAAGAAGTTTGGCTTGAGCTGCCTTTGCTGGAGCAGATGGCTTGGGCTTTGAAGGTGCTCCGCCTCGATGGCATCACCCATGAACTTAGACTTCGAGGAGGAGGTGGGTGCTTCTCATCATCATCATCATCTGCCGCTTCATCATGCACAATCCTCTTCCTCTTGAAGTTTTCTTCACCTTGCTTGAAGTTTCTCTTCCATACTCAGCTTCTTAGCAACAAAGGACTTCTTCACTTTACTAGTGCCTTTCTTAGTTTGTCGCCTTGATGCTCTTTGGCAACAACTTTCTCTTTGGCTTGGAGGAGATCTCTTCTCAAGAATAAAATCGAATCTTCTTCATCAAAATTCTCTTCTTTCGCCCTCGGTGGCTGCAGGAGGCAAACCACTTGGTGTGCTCCTTTCACCATCATCTAAAAAGCTGCCGCCTCGTGACTAGTGCCCGCCTCGAATTTCAGCAAATGGTGACTCAGACTGTTCTCGTTGTCACCGCATCCGATATGGCTGACAACCCGTGAATAGATTAGGTGTAGGCAGAGTAGAAGAGTTATCACAAACCGCGTAAGATTTTGCAAAAAATGAGTTCAAATTTCAGTTTTAGGTTTTCACAGAATGCATTTCGTCGACCGAGTCTAAAATTCGTGAATTCAAGTGTCCAAACAGTAACCATTCACACCACTTTCGCTTGACCGAAATGGGTTTCGGTCTTGCCGAAAACACTACGGTTTCACTAAATCCTCATTTCGTCGACCGATTTGCACAACTCGTTGGACCGAAGGTGCAAAGGTAATGGCCAGAGGCCAAATCGGTCATACCGAGAATGTAGAATCGGTCTCACCGAGATGTGTTCGCGGAAACCTAACCCTAAAACTTTTACTCAATTTTGTTCTAACGAACTAATCTGTGTTAAGGAAGATCTCAAACGTGGCAAGATGTTAGGCAAACCAATCGCATTGAATCGGAGATGGGAGCACGAGAGGGATCAAACTCACCCTAACTTGGTGGAGTTCTCTCACGGCGGCAACGGCGCGGAGAGAATGTCCGCTGACGGCGACGGAGACCTGCGGCGAGGGCGCATGCGCATTTACGGAGACGATCCGGAGACCACGGCGACGGCAAAGAAGGGGTTTGGGGGCGAGGCGCTTGAAGTAGGAATCAACGCTGCCCTCGGAGTATATATACCCCTTTAGTCATCGTGGGACCGAGTTGTAAACCTCGTGGCACGGAGATGGATAATCGCAGGCGCACATTTCGTCACGCCGAATTTGCAACTCGGTTTCACCAAGGTGAAAACCTAGATCAATCTAGTGCTTTCGGTCCGACCGAGTTTGAGTGGGTTGGTCTCGACCAAATTACTTAGAAGGTTTTGGAAGTTTAGCCTTAGACGGATCGGTGGCTCCGAAAGTGCTCTCACCGTGTGTCCGAAAATGGCTTGTTCAAAGTTTGTGATATAAGCATGAATAGAATTTGAGACAAGAAAGCATAGATAGCTAGGGAGGAACTTAGGCATTCTTGTCCATCCATTTGGTCAAAAATCCAAAAGTCCAAAGCAACAAATGGATGTCCTCGAATGGATAAAATCATGCATCCAACATGCTCACACAATAAGATAGCAAATGAAATATGTGTCAAACATGCACTATCAAGACTCTAGCTACTATCACACAATTTGTCGATGACTAGGTCATCTTTATATGAGTATATTGACTTAGGAGTCAAATGAGAACATTTGATCATAGGTCATACTCATCGCTTAAGCACAAGTGGGGTTACCACTTTTACATAAAGCATTGATGTGTTCACATCACTTGAAGGTGCTTTAGCTCAATTCTTTAGAGCAAAGCTCCCCTAGATGTGAGAACCCCTTTAAAGGGTCAAACTAACCTTGGGTTGTCGAGAAGACTTCATGTAGATGTTGAAGATGTGGATGCTCAATGTTGATGAAGATCATCAAGAGTTGGGAGCAATCCTTTGATTCGAGCACTTTCAATACCTACATGGGTTAGTCCCACAAGGAACAAACAAGGATATCCATGGACATAGATTGAAGTACACAATAGATGATGTCCATGAAAGCAATGATTACCTTGTCCCTTGACTTACCAACAAGAGGGTTTGTGACTCCATGAACTAGTGCAAGATGTGGAAGTTGATTGCACAAGTTTTTGCCAAAATGAATGTGAGTGAAGTATGTTGGCGAGTCACCTCAAGAACTCTCTAGTTCTTCTTCTTCGATCCACATCATCTTGATGGGAATCCTTGGGGTTGTAGTTGAGCTTGACGAAGTAGAACTTGACGCTTCCTTGGGAACCCACTTGACCATGGCTTTAGGTGCTTCAATAAATGCATCAATCTCCTCTTGAAGCTTGTCCTTGCCTTTTAGCTTGTGGTCTTGTGGTGGAAGATCATCTTGAGCTTGTTCCACATTGGAGGAAGTAGGATCATACTTCTCCTTTTGAGAAACAAACTTTGGAGTGGATATTGACCTTCTTCCCATTCAACACCCTCGGCGCTGAACTTTCGCTCAAAACCAATTCCTTGATTCTTCCGATGCCTTCCTTGCTTAAGTAACAATTTCTCAAAGTTCTTGCTTCCGCAAGGCTCTTGTAGACACCTTTCTATAATCCCTTTCAATAAACTATTTTCTTGCTCAAGTGTAACTTGGCTTGAAACATTGTTAGTGGAGTCAAGAGAACTACTAGAAGTAACAACATTGGATTTAGCATGGTTATTGTTACTACTAGATGAAGAATTTTTCTTATGCTTGTCATGCTTAGTTTTAATATGTGGCAAGAAATTAGACAAGAGAAGTCGCTTGGCAAGATATGAAGAACTCTTCTTCAAGATCGCCATTGATTGCTTTTAGGAACTCATGTTCTTGCTCTAGATTGAGCTTCTCGCGTAGCTTCTCATGAGATCTTAGGAGCTCTCTATGATCTTCTTGAGTTGTTTCATGAGCTAACTTAAGAGTGTTTAGTTCTTTAGTTAGACGCTCAATCTCCTTCATAGCATTGTCATTCGACTCTTCTCGACTATAAAGACTACTAGCATGTTCATCATTACTAGGCTCACTAGATTTATCATGTAAAAGCTCATCTTCACCAAGCAAGTCATCCTCATCACTATCAAAGTCAATAAATTCAGGGTGTGATACCTTGGGGCCTTTAGCCATGAAGCATCTTCCAATTCCCTCATTTGGTGAATCAAATAAGTCATAGGAGTTGGAGTTGGAGGACACGAGAGCAAGACCGCAACACCTTCATCTTGATCAGAGTCGGAGTTGGAGTGATAGCTTTTTCGAGTGATTGTCTGAGTCGGAGCCGAGACCCATTCACCTACATGAGCTTGATGTTTTCTTCTTGTGTAGCTCCTTGATGACTTGTCTTTCCTCTCCTAATCCTTGCTTCTCCGAGAGGGTCTTCGCTCATAACGATCATCTCTACTCCTTCTCTCTTCCGAGGTGACTCTTCTCTTGAGCTTCTTCTTCTTGGAGATTCTTCTTCTTGTGGGGAGCCGAACACTCATTTGAGTAGTGTCCGGTCTTCCACAATTGTAGCAGCTTCGATCACGACTAGAAGATCTCTTTTCATCATATGATCTAGACTTTGAGCTTCTTTCCTTGCTTCTACTCTTGTAGAATTTGTCAAGTTCTTCACCATTAGGCTTATCTCTTCATTGGAAACTAGCTTGTCACTTGAGGTTGTGGGAGCATCACTTGTAGCTTTGTAAGCACCACTTGACTTGTTGTGAAGCTCTTCCTTATCTTTAAGTGTCATCTCATGAGCAACAATTCTTCCAATGACTTCGGTTGGCTTGAGATTCTTGTAGTTTGGCATCATTTGGATCAAAGTGCACACGGTGTCATACTTTCCATCCAAAGCTCTGAGAATCTTCTTGATGATGAATCGGTCGGTCATTTCTTCGCTTCCTAAGCCGGCAATCTCATTTGTGATGAGAGCAAGCCTAGAGTACATTTCAACGACTCTTCACCTTCCTTCATCTTGAACTTGTCAAGTTGACCTTGAAGAACATCTAGCTTTGATTCCTTCACGGACTCGGTACCTTTGTGCATTTCACCAAAGTATCCCAAATCTCTTTGCATTCTCAAGACGGCTTATTTTGTTGAACTCCTCGACACAAAGCATTGAAGAGAATGTCACAAGCTTGAGCATTGTTTTGCAACATCCGCAATTCATCCGCAGAGCTTCACGATCCGAACTTTTCCTTCCTCAAGAACTCACCTTGCAAGCCAACACAAATAATGCCCCATGTGGCAGGGTTATGTCCAAGAATATGCATTTTCATTTTATGCTTCCAACTAGCAAAGTTTGAACCATCAAAGTAAGGACCTCTACGAAAATTAGCCTCACTAGACGCCATACTCTCCTAGGTTGTGAAACCAAGCTTATGGAGTCCAATGCAATGGAAACCAATACAATGGAGACCAAAGCTCTGATACCACTTGTAGGATCGAAAGTATGTCTAGAGGGGGGGTGATTAGACTACTTGACAATCTAAAAGTTTAGCCTTTAGATAAAGACAAGTTTTTGGCAAGTTCACAATGATGATCAAGTCAAGTATCACCCTACACATGCAATTCTAGAGTATAGGCAGCGGAAAGTAAATTGCACATGTAGTAAAGAGAGGTGGAGAAGAGCAAACGCAATTTGGAGACACGGAGATTTTTTCTCGTGGTTCCGATAGGTGGTGCTATCGCCAATCCACGCTGATGGAGACTTCAACCCACTGAGGGTAACGGCCATGCAGAGTCCACGGAGGGCTCCACCCACTAAGGGTCCACGAAGAAGCAACCTTGTCTATGCCATCATGGCATATGCCCACGGAGGACTAGCCTTACTCGGGTAGATCTTCACGAAGTAGGCGATCTCCTTTCCTTACAAACTTCTTGGTTCAACTCCACATCTCAACGGAGGCTCCCAAGCCACACCTAACTAATCTAGGAGGCACCACCTCCAAAAGGTAATAGATGGTGTTGATGATGATGAACTCCTTGCTCTTGTGCTTCAAATGATAATCTCCCCAACACTCAACTCTCCTCACCGATTTGGCTGTGGTGGAAGAAAGGATTGAGTGGAAAGCAACTTGGGAAGGCTAGAGATCAAGCTTCATATGGTGGGAGGGAGCAACTTGATCTCAACACAAGGGTAGGTAGTTTTCTTCTCGTAAATGTAAGGTAGGAGTGGTAGTTCTTTCGATGGCTCTCCACGAATGAAGAGGGGTGGAGGGTATTTATAGCCTCCACACAAAATCCAACTGCTACACACATTTGACCAATCTCGGCCGACTCAAGTTGACAACTCGGTGAGACCGAAAGTTCAAATCATGTGAACGTTGGGATTTTCGTGGACCGAAAATACAATCTCGTGAGTCCGATTCTTCCAAAGACTAGGGTTTGCCAATCTCGTGGGACCGATTTCATCATCTTGGTGACACCGATTTGATGACGTATGTTACGTAAGCTTGGCAACACCAGTTTCGTGAGACCGAGTTCGAATCGAAAATCCAAATTTCTAGGGTTTGGCTCTATGGCTGAGGTGGTTCATCTCGGCAGACTGAAGTTTATGGAATCGGTGGGACCGAGATTACTTATGAGTGTATATTTGAAGTGAAGGGTGCTGATAGTTTAGGAGATATATCACTAAGCACTTTGAGCAACCAGATCATTATCATAACCTCATCCCCTTTAATAGTATTGGCTTTCCTATGGACTCAATGTGATCTTGGATCACTAAACCAAAATGGAGTCTTGAGCTTTTGCCAATGCTTGCCTTAGCATTTTGAGGGGTCCACTTCTTCAATATTGCCATACCCATATCACTGAACTTTCTCAAATGATTCTCAAGAAACTATTAGTTCAATGATATATATGTTGTTATTAATTACCAAAACCACCCGGGATTAGTTGCACTTTCAATCCGCTTGAGTCATCTGGACGACAAGTCCGATAACGATGGCGCCGAACTCCTCCGAGTTCCCGCGGCCTTCTTCTGGTTTTATTCTCCGCACCACGAAGGCACCGGACCAGCAGCCTCACAAACGGGCATCCGCCGGTCTTCGAAGGGAGCCGGACAGCTTAACCTGTCTGACGCCTTCGCCAGCCAGTTAAAGGTAATGGAGTTCAGATCCCACATAGAGTCAAACTATGGAAAGCAAGTGTCCCATAAAGGATAATATAGCTTACCTCGCCACCGGACGCTGCGATTTGAATCCGCGATCTTCTAGAGCGGATGCGGAGCCTTGGCGCCTTTGAACAAAGATTCTCCGTGCCTCTTCGCATATAGTGTCAAGAGCCTACTAAGGTCCGTGCCGTGCCGGATCGAACTCCCATAAGTTGAAGTCTCGCTTGTTGGCACGGGAGAATCCGCGATGAGCATGACTCTGACTACGCTGACAAGCTTGAGCTTTGTTCACTAGGGTTTGGAGACAGGATTGAGTCCGGGCCACCCTCCGAATTGCCCCACGACAGCCCTTCTTCTTTCCAGAGGTGAGCCGGGGGGGATGCCAGATCTGAATTGGGGGCCGCCCTATTCAGGGTCATGCGTGCTCGGTGATATAGAACCACCCCGATTGCACACCCTTTGATGGTTTCCCACGAACGCTCGAGCCAGTGACGTTGGGCATCTTGCCCACCATGGCGCCTAAGACTGGCTTGGCGCCACCCACTACCTTCGGCTTGACATTAAAAGTCTTAGCCATAAACCAAAGTGGATGGATGCAGAGGAAAGCCTCAGACACGATGATAAACACCGAGATGTTGAGGATAAAATTCGGGCTAGATCATGGAAATCCAGCTGTAGTAGAACATGAGCCCCTGACAAATGGGTGGAGGGAAGCCCAATCCATGGAGGAAATGGGGAAGGAACACTACCTCTCATGGGCCTGGCGGTGGATGAGCTGCCTCGTCGGGAGCCGTGCACAATATCGCTGACAAGTATCCGCCTTATGTAGCTTGATGTGCCCTCCGTAATGCAGGAGGCCATCCACTTGCCTCCCGCCCCCGACATGGTTGGAGAAGGTTGAGGTGAGATGTGCGGACTTGGGCGCTGGAGCTCGAAAAGCGGGAGATAGATAAGCAAAGGCGAAGAAGGCGAGGTGAAAAGGTGGATCCTTATCCCCTTATATATGAGCGGACGATACTATACGCCCCACCAGCCCGTAAAACTCGCTATCTCCCAAGCGCCGCATTAATGGCGCGTTTGGTTACCCACGTCCGTAATGATGAGAATCCTTAATAAGGGACACGATCTCGCTTTGACAAGACGTGCTAAGGAAACCACTTCGCTAAACGTACGAGGTGGAACAATAAAACAATTCGAGTAAAGGCTTGGCCATGGTGTGACGCCATGCCGCCAAATACGCCGCAAGATTGAACTTGTGTAAATATTATTCTCTCTACGGTGGTATGTGGAATTTATTTTGCAGAGCCGGACACTATCCTGGTGTTCAAAATCTTCTATGAATTAATCGGAGGAGGAACCCGCCTTGCAATGCCGAAGACAATATGTGCGCCGGACTCGTCGTCATTGAAGCCTCGTTCAGGGGCTACCGAGGAGTCCTCGACTAGGGGTGTCCGGATAGCCGAACTATCATCATTGGCCGGACTCCAAGACTATGAAGATACAAGATTGAAGACTTCGCCTCGTGTCCGGATGGGACTTTCTTTGGCGTGAAGGCAAGCTTGGCGATACGGATATGTAGATCTCCTACCATTGTAACCGACTCGGTAACCCTAGCCCTCTCTCGTGCCTATATAAACCGGAGGGTTTTAGTCCAGAGGACTAACAACAATCATACCATAGGCTAGCTTCTAGGGTTTAGCCTCCTTGATCTCGTGGTAGATCTACTTGTACTACCCATATCATCAATATTAATCAAGCAAGAGTAGGGTTTTACCTCCATCGAGAGGGCCCAACCTGGTAAAACATCGTGTCCCTTGTCTCCCCGTTACCATCCGCCTAGATGCACAGCCGGGACCCCTACTCGAGATCCGCCGGTTTTGACACCGGCTGTGGGGCTTTCATCTCCTCATTTATAGCCCGAGGAGGCCAACCGTCAATTTCCACGATCATAGGTACTCATGACTCTTTTGCATGCAGCAGGACTCACTAAATCAGGCAGCTTGCCGAGGCAGCGGGGAAGCGGAGACGCCCACGCCCAATCAATCGCCACACGACGCCCAAGGGCCGCACCGCTGGGGCCGCGGCGCCCAAGACTTGCCCTTTGGCTTCGCTAAGCTAAGTCTGAGCGTGCCTTTGGGCCCGGGGCTACTGCCGGCGCTTCGAATGGGGTCTCGACTTGCTCGCCTGTGGCTAGCAGCGGGCTCACCAGCTGCTCAAGACGCCCGCCTTCATCAACAACGCCAAGACCTCGCGAGGGGCCAAGCCTCGAGGGCGGCTGACACAAGGCCTCTCAGGGGCGGCCTCACCGGCAGGTTCGCGAGGAGGCGGAGAGATCAAGGCAAGGGTACCTCGCGAGGTGCTCGTGACGCAAGCCATGACAATCAAGACCAAAGGGCGCCAAATTTCAAGCAGTTGTTCTTGTTTCCTCTTTGGTGCAAAGGGGGCAAGCGCAGGCGCAGAGTACGAAGGCATCAGGCAAAGGTTTCCATATCGGTGCAACAAGACCAAGACCAGCAGAGCGGCAGGACGGAGGTCACCGTGGAGCCCAAGACGGCGTCATCGCCAGCACCTTTTGTAGTCAAAGACCACCTTTAGTCAGGATAGCTTGTACTAGCTGTCCCCTTTCAAAATGGTCATTGTTGGCTCCCTTCCCGCTCAATATTTGGGAAGAGGACCAGGGCCTCTATAAATAGAGCTAGCCACCACAGTAGAAATCCAGGATCTAGAATCTCACGCAGAGCCAAGAGAGACGGATCAATTCCTCCTCAAGCACCCCACCACAAGAACACCTCTTGCGAGGCTATTCTTCCTTTGTACTATTCATCATCAGCCCAAGAGGCAATCCACCACACCACACACTGGATTTGGGTATTACACCACAACGGTGGCCCGAACCAGTATAAACCTCGTGTCTCTTGTGCTGTTCATCGATCTAGCTGAGAATCGCGGCGAGGTTGTGGGCGTGTTTCAGAGGAAGAAGATCTTCGTAAGCACCCTAGAGTTTGAACCTTAAGGGTTTTCCTGAACCCGATATTCGACAGATGTCCATTTTGTGCAATCAGATCCCGATAAAGCAGGTTCAGTCCGCCATCGCCCATGAGGACTCGTGAGGTGGAATCACAATGATAGGGTCAGGACCAGGCGCCGAGCCGCCATGACAACATCTGGTCGGATGGTCCTCGCGGTCAAAGGTGATCGACAGAGGACCATGGGTTGAACTTTGGGGTGACTGCCCATCGCTGAGACGCCCCTTAGTGCGCGCTTCATCCCCCGCTTGGGAATATGGGTGGCGATATCATATTTACCGTGTTGAGGGCCGAGGAGTCCCGGACTAGGGGTGTCCGACAGCCGACTATCATTATCCGCCGGACTCCTGCATCACGAAGATAGAAGATTGAAGACTCCGCTGTGTCCCAAGGTACTTTCTTGGCGGGAAGGCAAGCTTGGCGATACTAATATGTAGATCTCCTACCATTGTAACCGACTGTAACCCTAGCCTCTCCAAAGGTCTATATAAACCGGAGGGCTTTAGTCCGAGGGACAACCATTACAACAATCATACCATAGGCTAGCTTCTAGGTTTAGCCTCCTTGATCTCGTGGTAGATCTACTCTTGTACTACCCACATCATCAATATTAATCAAGCAGACGTAGGGTTTTACCTCCATCGAGAGGGCCCAACCTAGGTAAAAACATCGTGTCCCTTGTCTCCGTTACCATCCGCCTAGACGCACAGCTCGGGACCCCTACTCGAGATCCGCCGGTTTTGACACCGACATTGGTGCTTTCATTAAGAGTTCTCCGTCGCCGCCGATAGAGCGGATGCTTTGCCCGCCTTCAAAGACGGTTTTCGCCGAGGAGGGGTTTTGGCCGCCGCCAAACTGTCCGCTGGGTGGCTTTTATGACCGTCATCCGCCGCCGCTTCGCAATGACTTCTCGTTGTTTGGAAGCATCTTCGCCACAGCCCTAAAGCTGCCGTAACAGCTTAGATCCAATTGAGCTCTCGCTCATTAACAAGCTCTTGGATTGCATCGCCACTCTAGGAGTCGCTATGACTACAATCGATCAGGCTTAAACCGATCCGAGAGAGATTAACTCTCCCTGTGCCACCCACCACGCCGCTATGGTAGAGGAACAACACGGCAATTCTTTGCTGTTGTTGAAAACAATCCACGCCCCGATTCCCAACCCTCCATGCCGATTCCCGCGGAGGGACGGACTTCGATCGAGCATTGAACCTAAAATCATGCGCCGCCTGACCCGCTGGACTGCCTCAAAGAAACCAAGCTTCCGAATTCGAAGCCCTCGCCTTTTAAGCCCAAAGATGGGCAGGATCCGGATTTTATTCCACCCACCCGCCTGCATATATGCGATCTATCTCTAGTACGGCAAGAGCCTTCGTAAACAGACATCATTATCGTGCTGATTCCTCCCGTTATGGATGTAATAAAGGACTACCGAGAGGAAAACGCAATCTCAATCTTCTCGCAATAATCGCACGGACAAGGGAATTTCAACGCCATTGATCGCCGCAAGATTACGCTTCACCGATCAAGGCCCATAGTACAAAAGTATCAGGCGATGGAAAGTTTCCGAAAACTGAAAATCAATTTTGGGATAATCCGCCCCAAACCCACCCGCAGCAAAAGGGCGCTTACACTCGCGCCTAGAGGCAAAAACCAAAAAAGAAACCCGATAAGGGAAACGGAACCTGCATCGAGGGATGGCTCAACGGACCTCAGAACTTCATAGTGCGAGGGAGCCGCCGCAACACATAGCCTTAGAGCATGTTGATATTGCGCAGGGCCAAAAGTGGTGAAGAACTTCTTGCCCGGAAACCACTCCAACAATACCAAAGACGGTGTTAATAGCCTTCGAGACCTTCAGATCAAACAATATGCGAAGCTAATAATCCTGGACTCACCGAAGTCTACCAAGTAGCAACAAAGAAACCCATGGAGCGATACAGCTATTACTTTCAACGCCAAATGATGAGCCCAAATTCAACAACCAGAGCAACAACAGACCGGTACTTAGTCCCATAGTGGACGGCTTTCGACCGACAAAAGTCCTCATGGATGGCGGCAGCGACTAAACCTCATTTACGAGGAAACTCAGAAAAATGGAAATCGATTGAGCCGCATTGAGCGAAGCAGACAACCTTTAGAGGAATAATCCCTCACCGGGAAGCACGCTGACCGAAAAATCACACTCGATGTGGTGTTCGCCTCCTGACAATTACAGATCCGAAGAAGTCACGCCTGTGGCCCTGCTCAGCAGCGGATATCACGCTATATTAGGGCGAGAGGCATTCACAATTTTTCAAGCAATACCTCATTACAGGTACATGAAGCTCAAAATGCCTGGGCCCAGCGGAATAATCACTCTCGCTAGTGATCTAGACATAGCACTCCGCGCCGAAAACAAGACGGCAGCACTAGCCCTCGAGGCACTATCCGAAGCCTTAGCGGCAGAAGAACTCACCACGCTGCGCCCACGGTGAACAGGACAATGTGATACTCGATAAAAGATCCAAGTCCACCTCCTTTAAACCAGCGGATGAAATAATAAAATTCCAGTCCATCCAACGGACTCCAACAAAGACGGCTCCATCAAGCACAATTGAACCTCAAGTAGATGCCGACTGCGCGAATTCCTTCGGGAAAATTTTGACATCTTCGCCTGGCATCCTTCAGACATGCCCGGAATCCCACGCAGGTTGGCAGAACACAACCTAAACATCCTAAAAGGATTCAAGCCACTCAAATAGGCTCTTCGCGATTTTCCGAGCCCAAAAGACAAGTAATGGGAGAAGAGCTAGCTAAACTATTGGAAGCCGGATTCATTAGAGATATCAAACATCCGGACTGGCTAGCAAATCTGGTGATGGCACCAAAGAAGAATAAATCATGGCGCCTTTGTGTCGACTTCAAAGACCTCAATAAGGCTTGCCTAAAGGATCATTTCTCCCCCAAGATCGATCAAATTATCGATGCCACAAAGAGGCACGATTCATTGTGCTTCCCGGACGATACCGCTATCATCAAATCAAGATGGCGGAAGCAGATCGCCGCAACGGCATTCATCACCCATACGGACCATTCGCTTCAACACGATGCCCTTCGACTTAAAAATGCCGCGCAACATATCAGCAAGATGATTCAAATGTGTCCGCCACCCAGATCGGCAAAACAATGAGAGATACGAGACGACGAGTCGCCAAAACAAAACACGCCGAAACTCTAGTAGACGATTTGAGGCTTACATTCAAAACCTCATAGCATATGACATTGTTGAATCCGAAAATGCGCTTCGTGTACCAGCCGGAAAGCTGCTGGGCTTCATTGTATCCGTAGAGGAATTGAAGCAAATCCGCCAAAATTGAAGCTCACACAGCTTGGATATTCCAAAGGACCTCCAACAAATACAAAATTAACAGGATGCGGGCAGCCTTAAGCCGCTTTATCTCCCGCTCAGGAGAGAAGGCATTGCTCTTTATCGCTTCCTTAGGCGCACTCAACACTTCGAGGGACGGATGCTGCCACCGACGGACTCGGCAATAAAGGCCATACTCGCAACAACCGTTCCGCGGCGCCACCGGGCGAACCAAAGTTGTTATACATTGCGCCACACATCAGGTTGTAAGCGCGTCCTCGCCGTCGAATGAGTGACCGAAGGGCATAAATTCTCTTCAAAACCAGTGTATTATGTATCCACCGTGTTAACCCCCGCAAACTCTGCTACCCGCACTACCGTAAAATAGCATATGCGGTGTTCATGGCGCTCGAAGTCTGACACTACTTTCAAGAGTGTTCGATAACAGTGGCCTCAAGTACCACTCAATGACACCCTACGATTTACGTTACTCATGCTGCAAAATAAAAGACTAAAACTGCACGTGTAGGCCTAACCCAACCTGCACACGTTCCATCAAGTAGGTCAACCTGCACATATAAAAAAAACTAGCCCAACCCGCACTACGATCTACATTACTTATGCTGCAAAATAAAAGACTAAAACTGCACGTGTAAAGCTGACCCAACCTGCACACCTTCCATCAGGTAGATCAACATGCACATATAAAAAAAAGTATCCCAACCTGCACATGTATAGCCATTAGATTAAGTACCTCCCTCGCCCACGCAAAGCCTATACGACCTGTAGTACAAGTTCGTTTCACTTCCAAGGCAGAGAAAAATAGATGCACCATCTCTCCTCATGGCGGCTGGCTGTGTGCTCTCTGCTGCTACAGGCCCTCCTTCACCCAAAGGTCTGATAATTTTACTGTCTTTCTCGCCCTCGAATCCTCCGTACTGGCTCAACCTTGCAATCCGCAAGTGTTCTCCCGGATTCATTGTCACCGTAGCCTTTTCTAGGTGCTGCTGCATGCCAGATCGTATGCCAGATCCCTTCTCCGTTCTTTTGCCGGATAGAGATCGTCACCAAGTCGAGTACCCAGCGAGGAAACTATGGATTAGGACTCTCGACGGCCCACCATCACGATATCTCACAACAATCTCTGACGTTTACAAAAAAATACATCTCTGGCTGCCGCTTCTTCCACATCGATGCCACCGTAGCCACTAAACTGCTTCACCCTAACAGGGATACTGGCATAGATCGACCTCGATCTCTAGGGCATCCAATCGCCCTTTCTCCATTGAGTATGGCGTTCGCTATCGGCAGCAGATTAGGTAGGCTTCCACTTTGCTCCACCATCCTCGGAGCATGGTGAGGTTGACCAAAGCTAAATAAGAGTCTCTTTCTCTCCTTTTCAAATTTTTGACAGCTGCATGCCGCTGCACACAGGTGGTATACAAGAATTGTACGGCAGATCCGCAGATGTACACACCTTTGATGTGTTTGACGAAGTGCCCAACCAAGAGATCACATAGGTGGTCTTTCACCAGGTTCGTCCTGTCCCGGACTCCCAGCTTGCACTCATCTTTTCCAGTTCACGTCAACAGGAACTATGCAATTTAGTTTAAAGCTAAGTTTGATTAGCATCGATGCAAATAGTAGCATGTTTCGTTAGGAAAGGAGAGCTTTATCCGTAGTGGTCATACAGTAATCAAAACCTTTGCATTATAGATGAGGTCAGTGTGTGCGTTCAGATTTCTAAGTTACAACCCTTTATATTCCTTAGTATGTAAACCGGCAGCCAGATGCGATTCAACACAACAAAAAATATACATGTGCTTTTAGTTTTCTTAAAGTGAAGCATGTCCAATAGATTATCTAAAATTGAACAATACCAATCTACACCCGAGCAAATAGTTAATGCATTAAGAAAATCAGAACTAAGTGAAGATGCACCTACACACTTTCAAATTGTTCTATTCTGTATCCAGCACAGATTAAAAGGACTAATTTTGATTACTCATCCGGTTCTTGAAAATTTACAGATCTGCATATTAATAAATTCAAATGTCCAACAATTTTGTTTCGGCAAAAGAAAACAACACTTTGGCTAATCATATTTTTAAATTAATGGAATAAATTACTACAACTATATGATTTCTAAATTCATGAATTTTGCTTCCACATAAGAAAAATAACACTTGGGCTAATAATATGTTTTAAATTAATGGAACAGATTATTGCAATTATATGATTTGTAAAATGTAATATTTTCAAACAATACGTTCAATATCAATATTGGCACCAACTAACAATATAAAACGTTTTTACAAAGCTCCTCCATGGCTTTTCCCCATATTTAGCTAATTCACTTCTTTGATTATTTTGTTTATTGAAGGTGCAGAATGATGAAGAGTAATGCCAGTGTCATGTAGTCATATTAGTACATCTTCCATGAGATACCTATTCCACGGACTGGATGGGTCCTCATGAAGGTCAACACTTACACGTAAAATGCCCATCATACACACTAACACGTGAGGGTTTGATTACCGTGCTGAATGGCTTATGGAAGATCTCCCCTGTTAATATGAAAGCATTTTATATTTGTTTAATAATAGAACTCCTTGATAGTGATTAAGTAATCCCGGATCCATTATTAATCTTAGCGAAATATGGTCATCCTTTTTTATAGAACAACAAGAAAATCTAACATTAATTAATAAAAATGGATTAAAACCTAATCCATCTTTGTCTACATTATGTTTTCCTTACATCTGCAGCAACGACTACTGCATAGAAAGGCTAAGAGTAGTTATGTGTTTGCTTAGATATGATCTATCCATTGAAAACAATTTGGGTAATATGTTTGTTAAACCAAAAGTATTTATATAACACATATCACAAGGTAAGCCACGCCTAAAGAGTAACAAGAGGAAATATATTTTTCCATGGTTGTGAACAATTATCTTGCCAAGCCAGTTAATAAATTGCGCAAAAATATATTATGCAGAGAGTTAATAATTTACACTTTTCTTTTAAAAGTACTAGCCCGTGCAGCAGCACGGGTTGACGACTAGTTATAAATAACCGCGACGCAACGGGTAGGATTGCAAAATGGGCCATTGAGCTCTTGCCATTTGACATAACTTACAAACCTCGACGAGCCATAAAGTCACAAGTTTTGGCTGACTTCGTCACCGAATGGACTGAAGCCGAACTCCCTAAAGAGTACGGCGCATACTCCAATTGGACTATGCATTTCGACGGCTCCAAAATGTTGGCCGGACTGGGGGCTGGCGTCATATTGACGTCCCCCACTGGAGTACTATCCAGTATGTACTTCAAATAATGTACACGGACTCCAACAATGCAGCCGAATACGAGGCCCTATTACATGGTCTCCGGATGGCGGTCTCCATGGGCATTCAACGCCTAGAGGTGCGCGGGGATTCAAACCTTGCAATATCCTAAATAAATAGAGACTTTGACGCCAAGGATCCGAAAATGGCAGCATATCGCAATGCTGTCCTGAAAATGTCAGCTCGGTTTGAAGGACTCGAATTCCATCACATAGCCCGAGATAATAACCAAGCGGCCGATGTTCTGGCACGCATCGGTGCGAAACGTGATGCTGTCCCTCCAAATATCTCCCTGGAACGGCTCTTCAAGCCATCCGTACTATGGGAAGAGGAGCCCGGTAGCGACAAACCGGAGAAAACCGCACCAACTGATGATTCAGCAGATGACATAACACCCTCCGCCCACGTTATAATGGCAGTAATCGCCAGGTGGATGTAACCTTTCCTAGCCTATTTACTTAGGCAGGAACTTCCCAAAACCAAAATGAGGCCCGCAAGATAGTCCGCGATCAAGGCCTACAAGGTCCACGAGGGAGAACTTTATAAGAAAAGTACAACCGAGTCCTTCAGAGGTGTATCTTCAAGAAGAAGGGCGGAACCTCCTGGCTGAAATTCATGCCGACTAGGCGGACACCACGCAGCAGCCCGAGCCCCGTAGGAAAGGCATTCCGCACAGATTTTATTGGCCGACGGCTCGGGCAGATGCACAGACTTGGTCCAGCGATTCGCTCGGTTGTCGCTCTTTGCTAATCGAGCCATATGCCACCCACCGCCTCAAAACCATACCCATTACTCGCCGTCATGTCCGGGGCTTGACATGGTTGGACCCCTTAAAGGGGAGCCCACAAGAAAAAGTACCTATTGGTCATGGTGGATAAGGTCACCAAATGGATAGCGCCAAACCGTTAAAACGGCAGAGTCCGGACCAGTGATAGACTTCATATCGAGGTGGTACACCGTTACGAGTCTCCCACAAAGATCATCACCGACAACGGCACGAACTTCACGGCCGATGAGGTTAAGTCATGGTGCAAAAATATGGGCATCAAGCTCGACTATGCGCCGCCTATCACCTCAAACCAACGATCAAGTCGAAAGAGCAAACGGTCTAATAATGAGCGCATTAAACCCAGATCGTGAGGTCACTCACTAAATCCGACACCCAATGGGTTGAGGAGCTCGACCAGACTGGGGCTGCGGACAACGCCAACCGTACTACCGGATTCACACCATTTTTATGGTATACGGCGCAGAGGCAGTCTTGCCTCAGCGACATTATTCATGACTCACCTCGAAAAGCGCATGTATGAGGAGAGAGAGGCCGAGCTAGATCGGCAGGACAGCTTGGACACATTGAGGAAGAACGCGACGTCGCCAAGGCTCGCTCCGATTCTATCGCCAGCAGCCCAAAGATATCAAAGGCAGAAGTACGCCAAGACTTACAACGCTGGCGAACTAGTTCTACGCCTCACGGACAAGAAAAAGGACAAGCTCAAGCCCGATGGGAAGGCCCTTCATTATTGATCAAGTATTGACCGTGGAGCATACCGTCTCACTTAAATGCGCCGACAACCGACTCGAGCCGAACCCATGGAACGCAGCCCGACCCGACGATTCTATGCCTAGCGCCGACTAAGAGTTCGCCCCTTCCCCGCCCAACCTTTTATACTTCGCCGTCTTTTGTTTCTCTTTATCCTTTAACTCAAAAGTTCTTCGGGCCTATTTTAGCATTCTTTGCATACGCATGATGTGCCATCCGCACTCGTTATTCCCGGGGCTTTTTTACAGAAGCTCAACTATACGGGTTTCATACCCAACACATGTGTCAAGCTTCCACATGTACCTTTTAATCGCCATTATATGCATCGATATGACTTAAGTTTTGGCCAAGCTGGGTTGCTTGGCTCCTGTGCTTACCCCTACGTTCCCGATTGTTCGGCTAGGAGGCACAGGAGCACCTCCGCGATTGTTACCGCCGGGTCACCGGATGTGTACCTCGATCGGTGAAGCCGAAGCTAGCGTTCTTAAGGGAATATTCGGTCGGTGATTTAAAAGATGACTTTTGCTTATTTATCTATCTGCCCCTGACGCTTTATCGCCTTCTTTGCAGTCCGGACATGCACTTTAGGGCATGCCTCCCAAATAAAGGAACCCTTAACGGAACTATTCTCCCCGAAGATGTTTCTTACTAACCATGTAATATAACATAACTAGTTGGGCACTTGTCCGATAAAGCATCGATGACCCCTACGCCTGGTCTCCATGCATACCCCGGTTTTTTCATAACCGAGAAGGTATTCGACACACCCGACTCTAGGGTCCAGAGGTCGGCTTAAAAGGTCGGCAAAGACAAACGATCTACAATCCGCTAGAAGGCATTTCATATGTCACTTTAAAAGGATAACATACATTGTCAAG